>JAUCMR010000028.1:4754715-4767348 GCA_032357425.1 Enteromius argenteus | reverse complement strand
TATATATATATATATATATATATATATATATATATATACACACATATCATCACATAACCAATATTAATATTTATATTAATTAAACAGTCTTTGATAGGCTTTGATTTGTTATTTTTAACGCAACCCTGATAATGTAATACATTAACAGTTTTCTTTGAGTAAAGAAAGGAAGTTACACAACACAAGTAAATGATAACAAATATCTGGACCTTTTAGCTGTAGCATGCGGCTGTGGCCTTATATCTAAATGTCTAAATGAAATAAAACATGCTCTTTTGCCTACTTTCTCAACCACAGCATTGCTGCCACAATCTCTAATTGATTTCGAAATATACTTGAAGTGCTTCCTGAGAAACCCCAGTAACTCCCACGTGTGGACTTTCTTTCTTGTAGCTAGTCTGAAGTGGTGTGGTCTGGCAAATGATTAACCGCAGCTCTGCTTGACAGCCTATAAATTAGAGGTCCGATCTGAATATGCATTGTTAGGTAAACAGATACTTCCATGAATAGCTTTCATGGCATTCAGTCTTCGGATTACCAATAAGCATGACTATTAACAAACTAAATGATTATTCACATGACCGAATAGTTGGGCTTTTGACATTGACACGACATGGCATGAACAAAATATTCAAAGAAGAGTTTACTGAGAGAGAAATTTGCAGTGAAGTCTTAACCTACATTGTCACTTGCCAGAAATGGGGTTTTCTTATCAGGACACTAGCTCAATCCACAGGCTTCTACCAAGCTGGTTAAATGTACCAGCACAGACTGTGACTTGGCACAGGCAACCAACATGAGAGAGAAGGACAGCTGATGTGTCCTGCTAATCACAGTCAGGGTTTGTGTGGTTCTGTTGTTTTCTTGAAAGACAAATGCACCTGTTGAATATTTGGGATGAAGACAAAAGGTTTTTCTGTCTATATTTTAAGTGGAGTTGACTGTCTCATATAGAGATCAGGGAATCAATCGACTGAAACAACCGTAACTGAATGTTACTTTAAATAGAGACACTGATATTATGCACTTCTACAATAAAAAAACTCTATATAAGTCTTGACCTTGTTTTCAGACGTAAATAGAGTACATCAGTGGGACTTAGCAGACTTAGTTTCACTCTGGCTGTGTTATCTCACTCTCAGAGGGACTGCTACCTCTGATAAGATTGTCACACAAAATACTGCCTGAATGCTGACAGAGTCAGACACTAGCAGTGAGGTTTCATAAAGGATAGACAGCCCCATGAGCCTTGCATGATCTTAGTTTTTGTAACATGTAACATATTTTGCCAGAAGTAGATATGCCAGTCCAATGAGGTCAAGTGTGTAATTAAGTATTTTATTTTATTAAAGTTTTATGTCTTTTTCCCCACTTGTCTACTGGCTTTTGGCATCTCTAGTAAAGGGTTTAGGACTCAAATGTGTTCTTCAGACAGTCAGCATGTAAAAATAAAAATTTCCTGTGGCTTATTAACTCTGGGGGAGTTGGAGAATGAGCCTATTTTTTTTTTTAAAAAGTGGAGGGTTCTTTTAACAAACAGAGGCATGTCATGAAAGTGTTACAGTGTTACAGTGTTAAAGTCAATTACCTGTAGTTGACTCTGCATGTTAGTAGAAAGTATTTTAACATTGTCTAAACTACAGTACATCCTGTACATTTAAACCACCTACTCCCAAACATTAGATTAAACAACTAGATACTTAGAAGACATCGGAAGCAGCATGTGGGGTAAAACATTCTGTGGGCCCACCTTCACTGATGGCTCTTTGCTAATTTCTCTCCTAGACACACCCTGAATCTGGGGCAGTTGTGCACTTTTCATTGCATCCTTAAGCAGAAAACATTTGTGACCACAAAGTTTTGTAAGTTCTTGTCCTCCACCCTTAAAGGAACTTCTAGACAACACCCATGAAAATTCATGTTCTTTCAAAAATCAAACATTATATGCAGGCTGTGTTTTATTTAAAATTTATGGACTTTCTAAATGGTTCCATGAGTAATATTTGACACAAATTGATCCTTTCCACTGCACACATGGTCCTTTTCCTTATTAAGGTTATTAAGTTTGTTTAGCTTATTAAAAATCTTAAAAAAAAAGTTAACTGAAAGGTTGGTGGGGGGCTGAACTCAAAATGTTTTTTTTTTTATATCATATTTGCTATAAAATCCCCCTTTTGGAACCTTTTATTTTTAGGAGTGCATCCTGTTTTCTGTGTTTGGAGAGTTTTGTATTCTATACATTAACACGATGAGATGTACAAGAGGATGGAGTTTTCTGGCCATCTGCCAGCCATAAACTGACCTTGAGATGCGAGGCCAGACTACAGAGCTATATATAGAGAACGAAAGTAGAAAGAATTTATCCTTTCATACGAACATCCTGGCATCAATAGGATTAGACCAAACTGGGCCAAGGGTCTTACATGTGTAGTAAACATTATGGCAAGCACTTCCCAGATTAGGCTTCACCTGGGCATTGGAGCAAAGGTCCTAAACCAGAGTACTAAAGGGAAGTGGGATGAGACTGGATTAATTATGGAGTCTGGTTTGTCCTATTGTCTCTGAGTGGATAAGTCAGAGAATCACGAGACTGTAAGTATATGTAATCCAGAGATTGCATGGTGTACTGGAGAAGGAAATGTTTCAGGAGAAAGTCAGGTTTAATGGATTGCTCTATTTCAGGGAAAGGGAAACTGTGTGCTTACATGTGTGGGATACAGTCAGAATGGGTGAGAATAGCTTTACTGGCTTACTCCAGATAAAGGAGTTTCCTTAAGTTATATTTACAGTAAGTAGAAGGAAGTTCTGCATTTATAGCCCACTCCTTTACTTTTCCTACTTAAAGAGATCTTTCAAATCTAAATTTCACTTCCGCTTCAAATGTAACACATTGAGATACACAAGAAGTACTGCTATTTTGCATCATAATCAAACCTGACACAAGACATGTTGGCCAACTATTCCGAATGGGGCCATTTTAGAATATTTTTGACATCTATAGGCAAAACCCCTATTGGTGTTTATATGATTTTGATTAGGATAATGACGTGATTTTTTTAATTGGTTAATAATTTAAAATTTGGTTATGGTAGCTTACCAAACTCTTTCATTATTTTGGTGATGCCATCATTTAGTCTTTAAAATGTATTACTTCAGTATTTACTTCAGCTGTTAACATTTAATAACATTCTAATGCTGATATTCAGCTCATTGAATGCACTTAACACATTCTTTTTGTCTAAAATGCTGTGTCATTAAGTTAACATAGGATTTGGATGCTCATTGGCGCCCCCTTTAAGTGCCTATGCTTAGAAAAGGCCTTGATTCAGAAACTCAAAAAATCGAGGGCTTTGTAAAATGTTGTCTTTGCTTTTTATACTGGGACAGGACAAAATGTTTTATTGTCCTGTTGAAAAAGCAGAAATCTAGTTTACAGTGGGCTATTTGTTGATAAAGAACAGTGGCTTAAAAATGCATTTGATTACGCTATTTATTAAACAACTACGTATAAACTAACCAATAATTAGTGCAGAAAATGCCAAGTCAGAAGATATGTTATTGGTTTCAAGTGATCCATTTCAACAAGACGTACATTCCCTTCAAGTCTGGTGGTTTCCTGGAACTGGGATATTTAGACTTTACCCTGTTCTTGCTCCTGAAGAGCTGTAGCTAACTTTACCGTGAGTTAGACATTACTGAAATGTGCTCGGCCATCCTGGTGTAACTCAGTTTGTCGCTGCAGACGTGGAGAGAGTATGTGAGGTTTATTATCGGTGAAATACTACAGATTGAACATCTGACAGACCGCTGCAGTGGGTGGTCTTATTTAACTGTACTGTAGTTTAACATAAGCACTACTTGTAATTAGTCATATGCTTGAGAGGGGGAATATCCACCAGGAAAGCTTCATCCATCTGAGTGAAAAAATGTGAGCAATGTAAACTGTTCACTGCATCAGTTGCAGCGTTTTTGTGAGCTCTGTGTCCTGATGTAACCTGTATTGAGGTTGTGTCATAACGGATCCACAAACACACAAGTAAATAGCACAGTCAGATGGAGTATGTGCCAATGTGCCATGGACATGACAAAATGCTTTGACTAGATGGATAAAAGATTCAGTCATATTCAAGCATTTGTTTAAACATGTAGGCAGGTAAAGTTTCAACTTGATGTTAAGATCAGTAAGTCACATTCCATGACATAACAGCATTAGATGATTGCATAAGTTGCATATTGCTTCCTAACGCCGCTTCATGTAAAAATGTTATTGTATTTTTTAGGTATTAATAAGTCAGGGTATTTTCGTTGGGTTCCAAAAACTTGAGAGAAAAAAAAGCTTTTACAAAATGTATGTTTAGGACAAATGCTCTTAAAAGGATAGGTCACCCAAAAATTTAACTTCTGTTATTAACTTTATGGAACTTATTTCCTGAAAACAATAATTTAGCTTTATTCCAATAATAACAGAAAAGTTCATTATTTTAAGCTAATTCATTTGGAAACAATTATGTAATTCTGTTCAATTTATAGCTAAAATTGTCTTGAATATGGGGGAAAAAAATGGATTGGAGCAAAGGTGAAAAAATAAATTGAACGGATGGATTCTTTCTTGGCATCAAAAAGCTAGAAAAGCCCTGAATTAAGGTTTGTTGGTGAAAAGTTGAAAGCGTTGTTGACTCCTCCATATGCATATAAGTGCCTCCATTACTCAGTTTCTGATATAGTCTGATATACTGTATGTGATCTTTACACACCTTCATTTGTGTGTCCTTTCTCTTGGCAGTGGTGCCATTTTTCCCTGTCTGTGTATGCAACACTGGCATGGGATCAAGTATTTTCTCTGTCCTTTTCCGTGATCCCGTGCTGGCCTGTAGCACTCCCCATGACCCCTTATGTTATATCATAGCATCTGTTTTTTTTTTTAGTCTGGCACAGATGTCTGCGCATGGTGTTCCTTAAGCTGTATTGCATTACTCTGTTGGTCCATCCTTCTTCATGGTGGTCTCATAAGTGTGCTGTATGTTATCTAATGTTATATTTTCTTTATTCTGAATCTCTTTCAGGAAAATTATCAGAAAGCGCATGCTTTAACTGCACTGCACTACGATTAGCCACAAACAGGTAAATGGAACTGAAAATTATATTGTATCTGGGTCAGTGACATGATTCTTGTTTTTATCTGAATCTATTTGGAGAAAATTGCAATTCGTAAATACTATGGTAGTTAATGCTACCGTTAAAACGTAACCTTTTAAAAAATGTATTATAAACTGTTCATTGATAATAATAATAATTATTACAAGATATATATATATATATATATATATAAATATATACAATACTTAGTATGTTTAACTGTTTTTTCATCAAATTAATACAGCCTTGCTGAGCATAAGCATTTTTTATTGTTTCAAATTGAATCTTTATGTAAAGTTTAAGCTGATGCTTGACTTTTGATTTTCAGCAGTCCTGGTGTTCTTGGAAGCAGCGTGTGGCCTCATGCATCACCTGTCCTGTACCTTGACAATTCATCAGCATTTCAGCGCCGATTGTCTAGGTCACCTCGTTTGTATTGTGCCATCTTATTACCTGACACTGCCCTGCCTATCCACTCCCACTCCACGTACCCCAGGACGCTAGCCTGGTCACAGAACACCCCAGTCCGGTGGGTACACACTACAGGCCGTCTCCATGATGATTCGAAGGTAGAGCGTTCTTTACGGTCGCTGAAGGATCGGAATAAAAAGCTTGAGGAGGGTGGACCGGTGTACAGCCCAACGGTAGACGCCGAACCTGTGAAACTGACAATACGTCAACGTGTGATTGATGAGGTGAAGCATTACTATCACGGGTTCCGCCTGCTATGGATGGATACGGCTATTGCGGTTCGGATGCTCTGGAGGGTGCTGAACGGACACATTCTGTCACGCCGAGAGAGGAGACAGGTAAACAAAAGGGCTGTCAGGTGATCTCACACGATCAGTACGTTTACATAGAAAATAATATTCCAAATTTTTTAACGATGAAGACAATACTCCACTTAAGAGTGTACCATGTTAACTGATTTTTTTTTTTTTTTAAACCTTAATCCAGCTAAAGTCACACTTAAAGTAAACACAAATCGAATTTAGACATGTGGAGTATTACTCTTTATTAAATATTTTTCATTAAAGTGCAGTACAAACATGTACACACATTAATCCCATTCCGTCGTACAAGACTTTAGGGGACATTTTGTGACAGGATACACACATGGCAGTGGTCAACAATTTGACGTCAGACAAAAGAGCTTTAACACTGCCGTCTGTATGCATGTAAACTAATAATTAAGTGCACTTGAAGCATTCAAAAAAATACAAGACCCAAAACTGTATATGGCATCATTACAAAAACAAACTATGTTTATCTGTGAAATTCTGGAGGGGGCATCGGATGACGTCGCATGGGGATGTAATGAAGAGTGCCATTAATCGGTCTGTGCAATATAACCTGTAAAGGATCATAGTATTTTTTTTTTTTTTTGGTAACAGTAATATATAACAAAATATAAATATAAACGGCAACCCACCCCATGTAGACTTCAAAAAATAAAAGATAAGTAAATTTAATCAATTAATTAAATGAAATAATAATAATAATACATTTTTACAAAGATTTTAGAAAAGATGATACAACATTAAAAGCTTAATGGCATAAACTTTCAGTTTTCACATTAGATCTATGCATGGGCGTAAATTTCATTTAACAGTGGGGGGGGGACAATAAACATAAAATTTCTCGCAAGCAATTTTTGAAGGGGACACAAATAATACAGTCAAATTATAAAGATATGTTAAAACTGGAAAACTTTGCTTCTATCATTATTGTAGCATGGAGACTGCATCGTTATGGTTATTTTCAAAGTTTTTCTCTGGTTTAATGAAAAGGCAGATTTTTTTCTTCAAAACTATTTATTGCAATGTTTGTTATGTTGTTTACAGTCGAATCATTTAGCTTATACACCGCGCGCACTGCACAAAATAGAAATGTTAAGAAATGTTAGTATTTGCAATGAAACATCCTACACACATGGGTTGAAAGATACAGTAATTTTTAATAGAAAATACACAGAAAATTGTCATTGTGCCACTCCATTGTTGTCCATTGACCTGTCATTGCTTATGTCTGTCATTGTCCAATGGGTTTAACCCAGTGTAATGTTATTAAGCCATGCATAGAAGGATTTGGGGTGGGTGGTTAGCATTCTTCCGTAGTTTAATCCTAGTCCAATAAAGTCTGACTAGATCTCTTCTGTAGCTTAATTATTTGAATTAGAGCCATGCTGAGTCTTCATGGAACGGCCATTAGAGATTACCCTGTAAGTCAGGAGTCCAGGGGAGACCCAAGACACTTTAACTAGCTCACACAGGATTCCTAAAGCCTTTAGGATAAAAGTCCAATTTAACAACCCTTTTATATAAGATGAAATAATATTTACATTTAGTTAGGATATATTTAATTCCACTCATTCATTCGTTTCCTATAATCACAATCTAAATTTCAATACTCAAATTGAAGTGCAACACAAAAAATTCCAAACATAATTTTCCATCTGTGTTGACATCTACACAAATTCATCTTTATCAGAGTACAGTTTGAAGTGCTCTGCTTTTGTAAATTTGAGATTAGAAGAAAATTACATTGGCAAAAACTTCCTATTCTTTTATCGCTGTCTTATCTTAATGCTTGATAGATCAGTATGGCTTACATTAACACATAGTTCACTACTAGCCTAGCCTGACTCCTATGATGTCTATACTAGCTAAGAAATGTTGTTTTAAGGACAGGAGTAAAAGATAGGTTAATTGAGTGCATTAGCTTTATATTACTGAAATTATCAATTCTGGCAGACAATAAGAGATGAGAAAACAGACCTACATCAAAACATTTTGACTTAGTTCAGTAAGAAACCACCCAGAACATCCCATCAGTCACAGCACCGACCTCAGACCTAGTAGTGTAAATACAAGGTTACTGCTCTCATGCTTTATAATTGAGTTTTCAAGCACACAGTACATGGTATGATCTCTGTTAACACAGTGCTAATACCTTCCCAGCCCTAAATTCTCAGACAGCTGCGTGACTCAGCCTGTAGTAAAGTGACACTTTAGTGACGCATATAATCTATAACCGTCGAAGGCCTTCCTTTTGTTCGAAGCCAGTACGTACTGGAAATTGCTCATGCTTTGTGTCACAGGTCACTCTGTCACTGTCTCAGAATGAACCGCCTGTCCTTGGGTTGCTAGGATATTAATGCCCGACATTATCCACTACATTACTCCCATCATTTCTCCACAATCATGGCAATAGTACTGAGAAGAGTGAGGTTTGGTTTTACTCTCATGACAGTTAACATGAAGCCACAGTGATAGAAACACCTACTTAAAATTTGGTGTCCTGGCAAACATTTTCAAAACATTTGTTCCAAGCAATCATTGTAAACAGTAATGGTGTCATTATTTTTGCTTATACTTTTTATTTTATTATTTGTATTGATCTATCTATCTGTCTGGCTATCTATCTAGCTAGCTATAGTCTTATGAACTTATTTGCAGGTCTGCACAATTTATAGCCTGTAAATTTATAATACAATTTATCATTTTTCTGTATATATATATATATAATAATAATAAAAATAATAATGACAATAATGACTCTAAGTATTATTATTACTATTGCTGCCACTACTAAATTAATATAATTAAATATACTCACATACATTTAAGACAAAATTATAAAGTAAAATACAAATATATTTATGAAACAGATAATAATTGTATTATTTATGGCTGTGTTCATTTCTTTTTCAAACTTAAGTTGTTGATGTTTTTTTGTTTTTCACAGGCAAGCACCATTCAAATTTACTTCAGAAAATCTGTTTCCTAACTGAAAACAGGCAAAAATCACATTATTACATTCCTAATGCCTTGCGATATTTTCTTGAGAGTGTTTTTCACAGTATTTTGTCCAAAAACATCTACAGCTTGTATAACGCTCATGTTTGGGTAGTCATGGTTAGCTGTTATCAAGAGCTTACTGAGGATTTCTTTATGTTGGTAGCTCTGTCAACATTAGCATTGCGAGGTATGCTAATGCCTCTGCCTCAGCTAGCATCTGTCGCACCTCACTCTCGCTATTCTTCTGACCTGCTTCATCCTTAATCCTGCCTATTCACAACTGGCCTCGCACAGCGTGGGTTCCTTTAGCTTTTGATGTCAGTCATCAACCCCCTTCCCAAGCCCTCTGTCTTGCTCTCTTCCGACCACTTCCTTTGGAATGCCTTCACTCTCCGTCCCACTCACTCATCCCTGAATATTTCACACTCCAGGCCTCCCTGTTTTCCTCCTCTCTTTCTCCCTCTCTCTCTGCCTGTGGTGATATACATGTCAATGGGCCAAACACAAAGGCCCTTTTCAGGCCTGCCTGGTTTAAATTCTTCCCTATAGGACCGCTGACACACAGGTGGAATAAGGGGAGCAGGGACCCCTCTTATAAAGCTGAAGCGCCTTTGTTATCTAACCTCTTTTTTTCTGATTTCATCATGTTTCATCAACTATATATTAGTTATTGGCTGATTCAGAAAGTCATGCCATAGGGAGTGGATGCACGATGGCTTTACTATCATTTCAGATCTTTTTTTTTTTTCCCTCCCTTTGTTTTTTTACTAATTATTATTATTATTATTATTTACATTTTTTATTTTATTGTTATCTTATTTGTTTATTTATGTATTAGTTTATTTAATTTATCTTTTATATTTGTGCAGATGTCCGTTTTTAAGTTTTATTTGTTTATTTTATTTTGATTTGTTTTATTGTGTTTTACCTAGATTTATTTACTTTACAGGACGAGTGAATCATACATAAAATAATCTAGGTTATATTTGGCAAAAATGGATAAATAAATAAGTTAAGATTAATGTTTTTAGGATCATTAATATTTTTTTAAATATTTTTTGTAAAATTATAGTTCTGGTGATTGTCATTCTCATTTATTTGAAAAAAATAATTATTGTAAAAAGTTATATTATTTAAAAAATAATACATTTAAGGCAGTTTATCAAAAATTATGTATAAGTGCTTCATAATTTAACTTTTGTACGACAATGAGGTTTTTTTTTTTTTTTTGCTTTTTGTTTTTTTCATTAGACTAATGAAAATTTTTAATGGACATGACAGTAAATGTCTTTTAACTCTCATGAAAATAACAAAATAAGACAAAATAAGCTTCTCTTTTGATTTTAGGGGTGAAATAGGAACAGGATGTGATGTTTTTAACCCAAACAGTAGATGGGAAAAGTTTTAGAGAAACATGACAGTTTCATCTCCTAGCAGGATTTGAGCTCTAATTTTACTCTTATGTAGTCCTGACAGAGCAGATCACTCTGTAGAATCAGTTCTTAGCACTTCATGACAGGGCTTTCAGGGGTTTTACTTCATTTTTATTTCTCGAAATTAAAATTTCCACCACTGCTCAATATTGCATTTCATCACCAAAGCAGCAATCTGCTGACATTACTGCCTATGTCATGTTAATTGCAGTTCCTGAGGACGTGTGCAGATGTCTTCCGGCTTCTGCCCTTTCTGGTCTTTATCATCGTCCCATTTATGGAGTTTCTGCTTCCTGTTGCGCTGAAACTTTTCCCTAACATGTTGCCGTCCACCTTTGAGACACAGTCCAAAAAGGTATGCTGAGCTTTTGAGTTTTAATCTATAAAGGCCTCTCCTAGTCTTACATCTTATGCATCTACTTATACAATACTTGTACCAAACCTATTTGACCTCATATCATATCCCTCTCACACACTGTTTGTGTTTCGCAGGAGGAAAGACTAAAGAAGGAGCTGAGAGTGAAGTTAGAGATGGCCAAGTTCTTGCAGGACACAATCGAGGAGATCGCACTAAGAAACAAAGCAGCCAAAGGCAATGTGACCGAGGAGTTCTCCACTTTCTTTCAGAAGGTAAATCACAGTCACACTTGCTCAGAATTCATCCTGAAAAAACACTACTGCTTCTCCAAGTGATTCAAACACAGTGCTGTATTGCCCCCATGTGGTGATGCTTATGAATGTTTACTCATAAGCACCATGAATTAGAGCTTGTTTTTTTTTTTTGAACGAATGCTTTCTCTCTTGCCCTTCCTCCTCTTTCTTAGATCCGTGACTCAGGAGAGATTCCAAGTAATGAGCAGATCATCCGTTTCTCTAAGCTTTTTGAGGATGAACTGACCTTAGATAACCTGACACGGCCGCAGCTTGTGGCTCTGTGCAAGCTGCTGGAGCTGCAGTCCATCGGCACCAACAATTTCTTACGCTTTCAGCTCATCATGAAACTCCGAGCCATCCGTGCAGACGACAAGGTTAGAACTTCTCTGTACTCAAATAAGTTTGTGTGAGTTGCACTGTCTTATTCATGATAGTAATATGTTTTGTTTTGTTTTGTTTTTAAATAATTTAAATAATTAAATTGAAAATAAAATAATTGTCCAAGTTACATTCTGCAGCACAATATGCAGTTTTTAGTTAAAACATCATAAGTTCTTTGCTCAATAAATCTTCATATATTTGATCCAAAGTATAGTAATATTATATTACATTATTTTTAAAGTCTATTTTAATAAATTAAATCTTGCATATTAAAATATTAAAAATGTATAAATTATATAGTAAAATGTGTATACTTTATATGTATTTTAATGTTACTGTGATGACAAAGCTGAATTTTCAGCACCAATACTCCAGTCTTCAGCGTCTTGTGATTTTTCTGAAATAATTCTAATGTGCAGATTTGCTGTTTCAAAATTTGAAATAGAAATATTTTGTGGCATTGTAAATTACTTTAACTTTCGATCAATTTAATACATCCTTGCTGATTAAAAAGATAAATCCTATTGTATATATATGTATATTTCTGCAACATCAGTTTTTAGTGACCACAGCTGTTAAAAGTAGTTAAATGTAAAATATCATTGTGTATTTTAGTGTATAAAAATTCAGTGCAAATTACAATTATCATGAATTTCTATTAATTGAATTTCTGAGTTTCATGAACTTCTTTTTCAATTAGCAACTTTCTAAATCAAAATGTCCTGTCAAGAATCATGATTCCTAGCTGATTCTTTGTGTGTGTGTGTGACTGACAGCTGATAGCAGAGGAAGGAGTGGACAGTCTGAATGTGAATGAGCTGCAAGCAGCGTGTCGTGTGAGAGGAATGAGAGCTCTGGGTGTGACGGAGGACAGACTCAGAGAGCAGCTTAAACAGGTAGCACATGCTGCACTTTCTTCTACAGTGATTACTTCCTAGCAATACACCTTCTCATCATGTTTTTTACATTTCTGATCATGTCAGTGGTTGGAGCTTCACCTCAATCAGCACATCCCCACATCCCTGCTGTTGCTGTCCCGAGCTATGTTCCTGCCAGACACGCTGTCCCCTGCCGACCAGCTTAAAACCACACTACAGAACCTCCCAGAGATTGTGGTATGTACTGCATACTATACAACAGGGGTCTGGATCCTTGATCCTGGAGTGTCGATGTCCTGCAGAGTTTAGCTGCAACCCTGAAAAAAACCTCACCTGCCTGTAGCCTTGAAG
>JAUCMR010000028.1:4730279-4754615 GCA_032357425.1 Enteromius argenteus | reverse complement strand
CAGGTGTGTTTGATTAGGGTTGGAGTGAAACTCTGCAGGACATCGACACTCCAGGACTGACGTTGCCTACCCCTGGTATACAAGGTTTACAGCAAATGTAGGTTACTTTCATTAAAAAAAAAAAAAAAAACTTAGCAAGTGCTTCAGATTAGTGGCATGACAGTGTGTCATGTTTGTGCATTCACAGACTAAAGAGGCGCAGGTAAAGGTGGCAGAGCTGGACTTCTCTAAAGTGGATAACAAAACCAAGCTGGAGGCCACACTTCAGGAAGAGAAGGCTATCCGGCAGGAAAATAGAGAGCGGGAGCTGGAGAGACTAGCTGATGCTGCAGAGAAAGAAAAGGAACAAGCTGCGCGGGTCAGTAGTCATTTTCACTCTGACAATGATTACTACGTCATGTCTGTAGTATAGTTTAAAATGTTCATGGAAGGTTTTATATTTGTTTCCAGGAGGCTGAGGCTGTGGAGCTGGAAGCAGAACGACAGGTGGATGCAGAGCATGCTCTCTCCAGCGTAGACGTGGCCATCCATTCAGAAACACTACGAGATACTGCACCTGTGCTCGAAGGTATCAAGGTAAGAAAACTCACACACACACACACAAGAGGCCATTGTAACAATTTCACTGAAATACTATATATAAACTGAAGATGAAATATACTTTATTGAATGCATGACACAAATTTCCTGACATATGTGAGAAACTTAGTGCCCCTATTATGGATTATAAACAATTAATATTTTGGTCTTGAGAGTCCACAACATCAGGTTGACATGCATGCAAGGTCAAAAACACTTTCATTGTCTTATAATATGCATTTATTTTTACCTTATTCACTCAATAACTTTAAAACTTTAATGTTTCGAAACCCATCTTTTGCGTGACTGTGCACTTTCAGATGTAAAACTTTGCAGGATGTTTTCATTCATTCAAAATTATTAAAAAGAAGTTATGCATTATTATAAAATGAAGTGTGCAATAAGGGCTGTTTTTTGCATTTATTTATAAAAGAATTCTGAAGAAAATGTGTCTTGGTTTCTGCAAAAATATCAAGCAGAGCTACTATTTTCAACACTGATAATAAGAAATGTTTTTGAGCACGAAATCTGCAGATTAGAATGAGGAATAAACAACATTAGAAAATATATCAAATAGAAAACCGTTATTGTAAATTGGAATAATTCTACTCTGTTTTTGATCAAATAAAGGCAACCTTGGTGAGCGTAAGAAAGTTCTTTCAAAAGCAATTTTAAAAAAATCTTACTGACCCCAAACGTTTGAAACAGTAGTGTACATTACAAATAATCTGTTAAACATTATAAAATAGTATTTGTTAATGAGTAATGAAAGCTGTTATAAAGTGTTCTTATAACCCTTTTAAGGCAAGTCACTCCACGTGACAGCCAATCTTGGCCATAGCTTCAGTCAGCTATTTTCTATCTTGGTTATAAACATGAAAGTATAGGCCCGTTCCGCTTTAATCTGGAACATCTGACACATCAACACAACAAATATTCAGTGCTGTTGAATGTGTCGATATACTTTGAAAGTAGTAATACATAAACTTTTATACTAGAATAACATTTCAACTTAGCTGAAATCATGCAATAAAAATGGTTCAGCTAATTTCACTTCTCTGACTTGATTGTGTTGCAGAACAGGATCTTGTGCATTCATGTCACAGGAACTGCTCTTTCTCTGTTTTTGTGTGATGTATCATTTTGCGTGTTTATTCCTTCAGTTCGAACAGTGGCAGAGGTATCTGCGCATTCAGGTTAGATTCTGAACTGCTCTCCCTCTGGAGATCACCACACTGATGCTCTGCTCTTCTAGTCACTTTACTGTGTGCTTTTCCCACATGTACAGATTCATAATCAAAACATTTCGACTAGGGTTAGACTCAGACACTCTTAGAAGGCTCCCTAATTTTTAGTATAACAGGCACAAGAGAACGTACATAATATTGAGTGATTACAGTGATTTGAAGGAGCAGAAGCTTTTTGTGTGGTTATACCTGCATCCTCCTTTCCACTTCACCCCAACACTCCATTCCTTTGAGTATGTGTCTGTAGCACATTGGATACATGCAGCAAATCCTTATGGTTGTTTGTTTTTGTTGCTCAGAAACCCACTTAAAAGCCCTACAATGTCAATGTGTTTCAATTTGTTTTAGTGACCTTCCTGTCCTCTGACTGATCCTCTTATAAAAGAGCAACCTCTGTATATCTCTGCATCAGAGTTGGGGAGTAACTAATACACTTTTTAGAAGTGTGATGGTAATTCAACTGTTCTCAAACTAGCATCACTTTTACAGTAAGTTACACAACCATTCAAAAGTAAAAGGACAATGAGATGTAGCTTGACAAAGCATTACATAGCTGATTTCATTACATTTTGTAGGGGTGTGCGATATTGACAAAAAATAATATCTCAATATTTTCTGGGATTTTATCGATAGCGATAATCTTTTGAATACTGATATTTGAAAATATTTCAATAATAAAAGATGCTCTGAATTTAAAACTGCCAGTAGGTGGCAGGAAGTCACTGTAAATAAGTGAGTCATTACAGTTGAACTAAATCATTTAAACAGATGATTCATTCAGACTTTGTTTTGAAATTAATCGCAAGACCTCCTAACTGAAGATCATATGATCACAAATGGAAATCACTTCTGTGAAGTGACCATTGCATGTTCCCTTCGCTAAAGGACTTCTGGAAGGACATTGTGAAAGGATTCAGTGGCTCGTTTTTTTTGGAACGTCCAACAAATGCCGTCCCCTTCCGGAAGTGCCTTTCTTGAAGGAAGCAAAAAAGCTGTTTGGAATTCACCCATTTTTTTGTTGTTAAAAAATATGGTGTCTACAACTTATGTAAAAAAAAAAAAATTGTGATCATGGTCAATTTGGAGAGAAAAAGTGCGCTCTTTGTGTAAAATTTATTAACTAGGCTATATGAAGTGGTATAAAATATCAAATTTTCTGCCCCCATGTCTTGAGTTTGTGATTACTTTAAAGGCATTTCATCAGACTGAGTGATACAGTGAAAGAACACACTCTAGTCTAGACTTCACATATGTGCTCTCTTTAGAGGTATTTTGAATGTTACTCACAAAATATTCAGTAATGTCTAATCGCATGTCATTAAAGC
Organism: Enteromius argenteus; assembly: GCA_032357425.1. NCBI lineage: Eukaryota > Metazoa > Chordata > Actinopteri > Cypriniformes > Cyprinidae > Enteromius > Enteromius argenteus. Next base: position 4,751,464 of record JAUCMR010000028.1, on the reverse strand, counting down.
AACAATTACGATACTATTGCAGACTATATATATAGATCGCACCCCTCTACTTGTAACAGAGCAAGCTGAGAATTTATCTTAACTAGTCTAACTACTTTAAATCACGAGTACCTTAAAAATTAGTCAGTATAGTGAAGTCATCAAACAGTGACAAGACTTTAGAATAGATTATATTATTTAGTGGTTTAATTAGCAAAAATAACTGAAGCTGATTAAATATGTAATTTTCATCCATTTTGGGTATATTTCCACATTAAATGTGTTTAGATTAGACCTTTCATAGATTTTGTCAAATTTCCAAAGCTTACTCCTAACCCACACCAAAATGTCAAGTCCACCATTGATTGAAGGGTTCCCCAACACTGCTGTGCATGTATGAAAATGTGTATGTGTTCCCTAGAGGGAGTGTTGATGGACACGGTGTTATTTTTTACAGGGGGAGGAGATCACTAAGGAAGAGATTGACATGCTGAGTGATGCCTGCACCAAACTGAAGGAGCAGAAGAATCTCCTCACCAAAGAAAAAGAGGAGCTGGAGGACCTGAAGGATGATGTGCAGGAGTACAGCGAGGTGTGTACCATAAACCAACGGCCCATTTTCATTTCTTTTAGAAGTATTTAAACATGTGACATCCACTGTGTCTCTCTACAGGACCTGGAGGAGATCAAGAGAGAGCTGTCCAAATCAGGACAGGAGAAAGTGGTGGAGGAATCCAAAGCAAGCCAACGTCTGTCGAAGCGGGTGAACCGCATGATTGGCAGAATGGATAAGATCATCACTGAGCTGGAGAAGGACAAGATGGTGCTAGACGGTCAGATGGACAGTGTGACCACACCACCAATTGGGTAAGAGTCCTTGATTTGAATGAGTTTGTATGGATTTGGGTTGAATGTTGATGGTTCAGTTATGCATGATGGGATATTGCACAGTAAAATGGTGGTGGAAGAACAACCTAACATGTTGCAAACGCGATCCAAAAAAAAAAAGGGTTCCCAGTCCAAATAAAAATCATTTTTTGTTGTTCTTTATAGATTGTTCTTTGAGAAACATAGTGACTTGCCAAGGTAAGGACAGGAGAGCCCTCTCGCCTTTCTTTGTTTTTTTCCTCATCAGAAGCATTAACTTAAAAAATATGGACTAAACACCATATTTTTTTAACTAAATAGGTCTGAGGGGGTCTGAAGTGTGATTTTTGTTTGATTTAATATTTTAATCCATCAGCGGCCTGCTTGTGGTTTTCTTAATTCTGATTATTGTGGATTTAATCAGTTTTGTGATTAGGATTGTGCTGTGAAATCTTGTTCTCTGTGCTGCAAGTATTAGATGGATCACTTTTTTTTTTGTCTTCTACAAATACAGCTTGTATGATTTAGTCAAAATTAGTGAATCATTTTCTCATTAATGAACTCCTTCACTCACAAGCGACTCTTCTGGGAACCCTGCACGGCTGTCTTGGCATGCGATTGGTTGATTCGTGAACTTACTCGCCCTCCACCATCTTACCTGTTGTGTTATCAAGTAAACATTCCCTGTATGTAGTTTGTTCCTGTCCGACAGGGAGAATCTGATAAGCATCAACGAGCTCATTGCAGTGATGAAGCAGATCCAGAACATCCCTGAACACAAGCTGCTCAGCATCGCAGATGCACTTGACGAAAACAAAGATGGCAAGATAGACATTGATGATGTCTCAAAGGTAACAACATAGAACTTGTTCGGTCCCTCTCAGATTTCTTCCTTCTGTGTGGTTGGTTTTTATTTTGATGTTGAAATTTATCTAGCGTGTGTGTTTGTGTGTTAGGTGGTAGAGCTGATCGATAAGGAGGACATCGATATCTCCACCAACCAGGTGGCAGAGATCATGGTGATGCTGCAGAAGGAGGAGAAGCTGGTGGAGAAAGAGAAAGCCAAGGAGAAGGTTGAGAAGGAGCAGGCAGCTAAAATACAAAACTAGACTTTCTGTGTAGGGAATGGAAAAGATCCTGAAGCTTTTGAAGTTTTTCAGGTTCATTAATATGTGTTAAGAAGCTTCAGAGCGAGACTGAAAATGGTGCAGACCTCCCATATGGATTCACGCGTGTGTGTGTTTGTATATAGAACAAAGAAAGAACAAAGAACAAAATTCGCTTTGTTCAAGGAAGACTGTTGTATAATGAATTAAGACATTTATTTATTAATAATATTACTAAAGTAATGCACTACGGAGCCCTATGCATGACATACTGGGGAAAAAATAGATGTAATGGCCACAAATTAAAAATTTGTTTCTTGTCTTAGGTAAACAATCCCCACAGTTCAAATAATTTTAAAGGAGCTAACTAGGTAGTACAATTTATACGAATTCTTAATTTATGGCCATCCTATATTTTATCAGTCATGTGTGAGGCACCGGAAATTCAGATAAATTTTGAAAGAAAATTTGTTTATTTATTCTCAAAAGACCCTCTTGAAAAGGTGAAGTGTGTCATTTCTGGCACAAAACGGACTGTTTGTTTGAACGACCTTGTTGAGCTGGATATTATAACATCAGTGCAACCAATAGCATGAGTTTGGGGTGGAGCTAACTTTGTGTCAGAAATTGCGCACTTTACCCGAAAGATGCGAAAATGTATTAACTTTATTATTCTCATAATCATACGCCTTGGCAGTGATGTCATTTCCTGTGATCTGAGGACATCTCCTCTCTTTGCACATCACATCACCTGTTTCCATCATTCCACTTCTCATCCACTTTTATTCTTTTGTAGTTTTATTTATTTTCAGTTCACAATCTTCATGAGATTCTTGAATGTCATTCAGAAGATGTTTATATGTTTATTCAGTAACCAAAGAAGCTTTGTTAAAGATATTACGCTCCGTTTATTCTTGTACATACATTCAAGCCACCAAGCACTGCGGCTTTGTATCACAGCAAAAGTCTGAAGCAGTATTGGGACGTGTCCCTTCAGCACTTGAGCTTTATTCAGGGCAGAAGTTTTGCATGGACTTGAAGATGGTGGCTGAGACAAATTCAGATAATTTATTTAGCTCTTATCTTGAATTGATTTCAGCATCACATTTACACTGTGGCCTTCAGAAATCAAACATTTCTTGTCCAAAGTAAATTCAAGGGATTAACTTGAGATCATATATGTAACAGTTCATCATTGCTAGTATTTGCATTGTATACTGGCCGTAAATATACCCATGTCTGTTAGCTTGCTTGAGGTAATGATAGATGAGGTGTGTTTAGGAATGTTTGTGTATGTGCTGGGAACCTGAAAGGGAAAGATGGAGGTCTGTGCAGACAGAATCAGGGTACAGCTCAGCCTACAGCCTTTATGTGACCTGGATCATCCCTCTCTCCTTACAGCATGAGACTCGCACGCTCACTGGAGTCTGGTAGCATAGTTTCACAGGGCACATAAAGCAGGGGATACATCATCTTAACCCTAAACATGTCATAGTGAGGGACCAGTATGTCTAACCTCAAAACACTGTTCCTGTGCTGTGTCTCAAACAGAGAGTCTGGGTGCCTATTTCACATTGTGTCCCTTACAAGGATAGTTCACCCAGAAATAATGATTATTTTTTTCACCCTCATGCCGTAACCTGTATTGTCCTTTTTTTTTTATTGCATGGAAGATAAAGTTAGATGTTTAGCAGAATGTTCTTACTGCTCTTTTCCATTCAAGAGAAAACCAGTGATAAATGTTTATAACCACATGAGGGTGAGAAAATTAGTATTTTTGGGTGAATTGTTGGTAACTTACTTAGGGCCCCGAACTAGAGTAACGGAATTTAGGCCTTGAAATATTTTCATGAATTAGAATTAACATACCGTATAATAGAAAAAGTCCATGTTTGTGATTTTTAGAGCAAGTATTTTATGCTGACATGTAATTGCACTATAATTATTGAAAGCTTTATTTCCCCCCGAGTGTCGATCTAGACTCAGGAAGATGCATGTAACGTCCGTGTTTGCACACCGAGAGATATTTTGAGGAAACGTACACTTGAATTTTTTAAAGTGGTGGAGAGGACGAAGTGTGAATATTGTGGAAAGGTATAAAGATACCTTGCTAATAGTGTTTTGTTTTGCAATTTTAAATTGTTTCATTTATAAAAGATGGTGCACGTGCACATGTAAGTGACCACAGATGTAAAAGAGTAAAGACACTGATGTAATTGCTCTAATATTAATTTGCTGCTTGAGCTAATTTAAATGAATTTGATTTATTATATATTTTTCCCTTTTAAGCTCTGTACATGTGTCTTTCATGTTTTAGTTTTTTTTTTTTTTTTGCCCGTCCTGTGTTTTAGAAGGCTCTAAACCTAGATACTGTTACGCTAGTTTACTTGTAGACTAAATAATGGATGAAAATGAGAATGGTATGTGCAAAAAATGTTATTGAAAATCATTATGACATAAAATAAGAATTTAATTTTATTGTTCATACTACCTATGTAAATATACCATTTACATACAAGTGGTTCCAAAGTCAAATAAAATTAACTGATCTTTAACTTGCGTATTATCTTTTTCTTTATTTTTGACTCAAATCCATGTGCATGTTTCATAATTCTTATTTTTTTGTCTGTCTTTGTCACTCAATTGGTTTCACCCCCTGCTGCATTATTCACCTGTTACCACTGACCGTGGTAGTTATGATCAAATGAATTATTTTGACTTTAAATTTAAGTGTAACTTCAACTTCATATGGTTGCATAATATGAATATAGGTGTAACTTGAATGTAAGTGCACAGAGGACCTTTCAGAAACACTGCTTGAGCAGCTTTTGCTCAAGTACAAAGACAATAAGGAAGAGAAGATTTCTGAGGTTTTAAAGCACACTTAAACTAAACAAGACTGAGATGAAATGGCACAGAAGTCCAGTTAGACTGTACTGTAATGTGTTTTAGTAGGAGCTATTTTTAGGAAAGAAAAGGTATGTCTGAAGTTTCAAATATAATTGAGTTCTAATGCTTGCATGCACAGTGTCCTGCCTCTCTTTCTAAGAAACTGAAATTGCAGTGTTGCATTTGAGACTGAAAAGATATTTGGAGCATTTGACAGGTATTATTATTAACCTTTTGAAAATGGCTTGCTCTTGACCTTCCCTTATAATGCAATGGAACTGTATACATGGTTTGTTTCATAACTTATGGATCTGTTTATAAGATTTAAATGTAATATTTATAGATGCAAGTCTTGGGGTATGATAAAACATTGGGGCTATTCATCATTATTTTGCTACGTTTGCCAGACCACTTGGTGGCACTATAGTCTTAGACAATAAAAGTAATCGCAGCAATGTCAACATGTACCTTGTAACACTGCAATGCTATTCATTAAATCAAACCTAGTGTGGTGCATTGGTTGAAATCCAATGTTATATATATTCTCACACCAGTTCAGAGTACTATGTGCTTTAATATGAGTAGATCATACACTTTCAGAAAAAAGGTGCAAAAGTTGTAACTGGGGCGGTACCTTTAAAGGTACTAATCTGCCACTACTTTTTTTTTTTTTTTCTGAGAGTGTACTGACAACAGACTGTCGCAAGTATTCATATACACACTACCACTGCAGAAAACAGTCAGCTTATAATAAATGTCTTAAATTCAAACAGTCGGACACCCAGACTAAAAAATGACTTGAAATTATGCCGTCTACAATAATAACCTGTGAGGACTTGAAGTGGGCTGAATAGCTGGAGGGAGAGTCACAGTAAATCATGCTGCCCTGTACGTGGGCTTGTAAAAGGACACTGCTCTGTGTAAGAGGGCTTCTTGTTTGTGCTGACACAGGTTCAACAGCTCTTCTCTGAACCACTGAGGCCACTGCGAGAGTTTTTATTTTAGGCGTGTAACCGTTGTGAAAGATTACATATGATGTATATATGTTGTTTGGAGTCACTTTATAGACATAACAATGCTGAGAGCATACTAAATCATTAAATTGTGCATGCTTTGTTTATGTTAAGTAATAGTCAAGTGACTCTCTCTCTCACTCTCTCCATTTTTTGTTCTCAATAAAGATATATAAGAATACAAGGAGAACTTGCTTAAGCTAGAGACTATGCTCATCTACAACACACTATTGCTTTATGTAATTTTCTTATTCTCAGTATGTAACAATCTCTGTCTTTTCCAATACACAGATGCGGATGTTTATATAGCATTAGCAGCTTTGTTTTGGTCACATTTAGCAAAAAATAATAGTAATGCATTGAATTTGAAGGTGCTGTAAGTGATTTTTATTTAAAACAAATGCTTACTATCAGACAGAAATCAGATTTTTGAAAAAGGCTTTGAACGCAAAAAATCTGACCAATCAGAACTGTTGGTAGGCGGGGCTACCGTACCACAATGTATCACTGCAGATACATTTGTTTAGCTGTGTTTCCTTAAATTGTTTGTAAAGATGGCGCTTGGTTGATTTTCTTTTGTTCATATATTTGGACCACAGAATGTTTGAAGTGTGTATGAAGCGTTTACATCAATCTGAGGTTATTAATCATGATGTATCACTGTAGCAGCTGTGTATTTGCTCATATTGCACTGTATTGAATGGCAGTAGATTTTTCACATAAGCACTTTCACTGTCTGAGAGATGCCTGTTGAATGTACTTTGGTGCAATGAAATTTTGTTGTAAAGTTTTTTTTAGATGGGGTACAGATACGTACCAGAACTTAAAAACAAAAGCTAATAATGAATTCTTAATGTGCGCATACACAAATGTAAGTGCTTCCATTATTGGAAACCTGTTTACGTCAGAGTAAAAAAAAAAAAAGGGAATTGTGAGATTATATCTCACAGTGTGGCCTATTTTAAAATTTACCTCACAGTTTTCTTTTTTACTCTGAAGTAGAAACGGCTTCTATATTCCATAGATTGTTGCTTTGTATGTTACATGTTTCTAAACAGATTCAGAATTGTGCAAAAAGATATGGCGTGTCAACACAAAATGTAATTGTGTGTAAGATTAGAGTGCACTTGTGTCGACCTGAGATGGAATTACACATCAAATAAAACCATTTAGAAAGTTTGCCTTTGGAGAGACGTGTTTTGGTGGGAAAAAGTAGTGTCTCTTTTGGAGAACGCAGTGGAAAGAGTGCATGGAGGCTGGAGAATGCTCACGGAGCAAACATTTACACTAGACTTACGACACTGAGATGTTGCTGACGTCAGGAAAGAACACTTCATTTCATTCTCTCCAGCTCGCTTGGCTCACACTAGACTGTGGGGCACTGAGACTTGAGCTGGGCATGACGAGTGCAGCCGTGTTGTGTTTTGCTTCTGTTTAAACAAATCCTGACATGCTAGATGTGATGCCTTCATCGGAGAAGCCTTTGGTCCATTTTGGGATGAATGAAGGTGGAGGGTGTGTATCCAGAGGTCAAGGTTTGGCTGGTTAGCATGGCCCTGTAAGCACCTGCTGGTAAATACCATAACTACATACTCTGTGTGACTTTTCCATAAATGGCCATTCCAAAATATATTGTGACTAAATAAACTAAACAGGTTCAAGTCAATGTTTTTTTTTCCTCTTGACCATAGATGACATGAAGTCTCATCTCAGTTCGTCTGATGAATGGCTAAATCGTCTTCTTAAAAGAACGTTCACCCAAAAATGGAAATGTTGTCATCATTTACTCACTCTCGTTTTATTCCAAACCTGTATGAGTTTCTTTCTTGTGTTGAATATAACAGAAGCTATTCCGAAGAATTCTGGTAATCAGGCAGTTGACTGACTTACATATATTTCTTTTAATCAAATTTGCCAAGAACTGACCCACAGAATTGGCACAGAAGACCCTGAAGGCTTCCTGACCCAGATTGAGGGTCATCTTACCTCAGTTGTGAGGTATAAGTTTACTTTCTTGTAAGTTTATACATTTACTTTTTAAAATTTTCTTTTACTAATATTTTAAAAGGCTGATGCAGCATTTCTGCACATGATAAACTTACATCTGTAACAATTTCAAAGTTAATGTTCATTATTCTTAAGGGGGGGACAACAGAGCATTTTGGATGCTTTTAAGTGTTTGACCACTAGGAGGCAGTGCATTATAAGCTCTGGGTCATTTTAGATCTTTTTTATATTTGTCTCATTCGTATCTGTCATTTTCCTGGGCTCATGCAGGGTAACTTTGTAATGAGAAAACAGCAGAACTGAGAGAGTCAAGGCAGGGGACAGAATCATGCAGTTTGTGAACCAGTAACCCTGTATGACTCACACAATGGGCTTAATATCACCATAAGCTTGTTGCAATCTTGTTCTTTCTTTCTTAAGTCTCTCGGTCTCTTGTCCTTGTTGTGACTGATGTATGTTTTCCAACTGCAGGGATATTATTGGATGGCACGCTGAACTACACGCCGCACTCAAGCAAACTCCTCTCTCACCATGAGTTCCCAGTCTGCCTGTAATAATATTGTTCCTCAAACTCCTCTACAAACACATCACCTCTTTACTCCCCATTCCCCTCAGTTAGCCTGCGTCGCAATGGCGCCAGCAGTCACCAGAACCCTGGCACTGAGGCCAGGAAACGTGGTTACCATGCCAACCATTGTGGTCAGTAAGAGGAACGCTTATAGGCCGGTAACGATGATCTCCACAAGTCATGAGAATCCAGAAGAACTGAAGAAAAACAAATAGCGATGGCCTGCGTAGGAAAAAGACCACATGCAGCAGTTATTCTGATATTTTGAGGTTTGCCCTGGCTTGAGTTTGAAATGCTGCAATAGGATCGCTTACTCACTGTGAAACGTCTGTGGGATCTGCTGAGAATATGCCAGCCCAGGGGCCTCGGCTGGATCCGCTTTACACATGCAATCCATCAGGTGTGTGTGATGCAAACTCATGCGGGTTAAACATACTGCTCGCAAACACATCCCGGATCATGTGTGAGTTGATGAGGAACCGATGACAGCCGTGTATAATTCTCTAACTGCTGGCATGTAGCGTCGCTTCTGTGGTGTACTGTAAACTACCTCGATGCCCAGTTGGGCCTGACTAAAGTACAAAAAACGTCAGGCTGGTATCGCTATATGGCTAGAATAGTAAATATTGACCTTTTCTGTTGCCTCGCCCTGTAGTCTTCTCTGTGATTGTTTGGTCTAATGTGCAGCTTGAGCGTTCAGTGGGTTTGGGTTGATGGAAGTGAAGGTTTGAGTGTGTGTTGTGAGGAAACACTACGCTTACAAAACAGAACTGTGGTGGTCTTTCAGCCATTAGCAGACAAGGCTATGAAATACAGATAGAATTTGGTTATATTTATAGAACCAATTAGCTTTAACTAAATAAACATCAAGAATGATTTCAGGCCATGTAATGCAGGCTTTATGTGAGTGATAGGGGTGGGCGGTATATCAGTAGACACGATTAAAGGGTAGAAATTTATCAGCTAGTAGAGATTTTGTACTCGTATATGATAAGCTCACATGAATTTGCTGTATTGTTTGCATGCATTTTTAATCATTGCAGTTTAAAAACAAATTATTTTAATCCATTTAAACACAATCAGCAGCAAAAAAGAACTCATTTCACTATAGCTCTATCAGAGAGGTGAGTACACGTGAAGACGGTGCTTAAAGAGCACGGGAGTATTGAATTTTTGCTGCTTTATAGCCTTGAACAGTTGTTACTTGTATGTGTCAAAATGCTTTTCTTTGCCTGTCTTCTTTAACACAGTGATTTAGGTGCTTATTGAACGCAAACAGCTGAGAAAGAAAACATAACATTATATTAGATCCGGGCAGCTTGTGAAGTGACAGCAGTCTAATACTCCTGCTTTCTGTCATTCATGTTAATCAAACAATGAGACAGAGGAACACAGGTGAGAAGATCTTTGGATGACTGGATTGGAGAGAACTGATGAAGGGAGTAACTGAAATGTCTTTGTAGGAGCGATGGAGCGTTGGAGAATGGAGGGAGACGATGGAGACACAGAGACGAAGGACAACGACCACACACCCCAGCTTGGAGACGAGGAGAACACAGGGAATAAAAGGTAAGTCTTAGAGTTAGATCTTGCCAGAATGAGTCCAACTTGTAAAAACGAGCACAGACAGTGACTGAGGGGTGGTGTGTGGTTTTATGTGGTAGTACAGATTGTGGAGACAGGTGTAGATGATCAGTACTCAGGGGAGAGTGATCGTTGTGAGGAAGTGAGGGTGGAGCCTGGTGTGGATGTAACAATATCCTAATGATTTGTGGCATAAAAGAAAAATCAATAATTTTGACCCATACAATGTATTGTTGACTCTTACTGCACATATACCTGTGCAGCATACTGTATGACTGTGGTTCACGGTCACATTTATATCATTACTGTGAAATAAAATTACTAATATCACTGACCCCTTTATACATACATATACATATATGTGATTTGTGATTTTGCATGCCAGGTGTGGTTTACATGTCCTTAAAGCAATACTAGAAGATAAAGGGTCAAAAAAATTAAAAAAACTGAGTAGAACACAAAGCAGCTTTCTGTGTGAACGATCTGGAGGAGGTTCAAGAAATGCTTAAATTTCTTATGGCAGCCACACATTAAATGATTAAGGCCTGATTTTCACTCACCAACAGTCTTCTGGAGATCGGCAACAAAAAGCCTAAAAATCGGAGACAAATCGATGCTTGTTCATGTGACGTGTGTGGCGATCGCATAGTGTGACTTATCTACGATGTGATCTGAGAAAGGCGCAAATGCCTGAGAAATATGTAGCAGGCTGATATCCAGACCTGTCTGCAACTTCTAGTGTGAAATGTGTTTTGACTGGAAATGACATCAGCGGAACTGGACTGCTAACCAGACTCCATCACCCAACATCAGTTCCTGAGCTCGCTGTACTCATGTGTCTGATTAGGAGCAAATCCCTGCATCCATGTTCCAACATCTATTGGAAGCTTTCCCAGAGAGACGAAGGCTATTAGAAAGGACCAACTCCCTACAAAAGTTGTGATAAATTGTATGTAGTGATTTCCTCCTTATTGTGATGCAGGCTACACCTGTGTGAAACTTCTCAGACAAGAAAAAATGTAGGGCAGGGGCTTGGTTCTATGAATCAGTTGTGATTGAATGTAGAGGAAGTTGAACATAAGAAACATACTTGAATGAATCATTCACAATCTATACCACATTAAGAGAACACACTGTGAAATTTCATTTTGTTCCAACTTTAATACGAATTGTGTTGAAGATGAATGTGTGTCCACATACATTTGCTGATTTGCCATGGTGTTACTAGTCCAATTAACTAAAGCCTATTTTAGAAGTGTAGGCTGTATTTGGTTCTGGAGTGTCTAGGTCAGTTCATAGTCAGTGTGTTCCAGTGTGTAGTGTTATTAAACAGTGTTTGTGTGACTGTGTGTGTGTGTTAGGGCACTGCTGAGCAGGTGTTAGTGAAGCTGCTCTTTAAGGCTGAACCATTGGCACAGCTCAGAGGGATGTGAAAAAGAGAGAGAAAACGAAAGAGAGGGAGTTGGGCAAGGAAAGAGAGGAGTTAAGGAAGAGGAAAGTAACTGGTGTAAAGTGGATTTCCTGGCTGGAAGACAGCTGCTCATTCTCATGGGACTCATTACGGCTCTGACAATCCAGTGTTACACACAGCCTCATGTACATGCAAAACTGGGTCTCTGTTTGCTATGAATGTAAAGCCATGCTAATAAATTTTCTGACCAGCAGCTCCCTTCCTTTCTATATCCCTCCATTTGTACATTTAAAGAGATAACTCACCCAGAAATTGGAATGCTGACATCATTCACTTTGAAAAATGCTTTTTCAGTCTGGGCCAAGTGTTGTTTCATTCATTGTATATGGAGAAAAACTGTTAAATCGTTCCTCAAAATCTAATATTCTGTCATTTCATACAAGGTTTGGAATGGCATGAGGGTGATCAAATGATGACAGAATTTTCATTTTTTGGCTGAACTATCCCTTTAAAGGTTGTTGAGTCATCTGTCTGATTTGGTCCTCCACTGCTCAGATTTGATATTCTGATTGTGAATATGGCGATGAGACAGTTAACAACCTCATGGCTCACTCTCACAGTCGTTATTTAGGGAACTGTAATAGACTGAACTGACGTTATGAGTGTGAGAAGATTTTGCTATCTTCAGAGATCACATTGTAATAAGCGATATAAATTCAGAGCCCATCTGAGGCATCTCATCCATTTCTGATGCTCATACACTTGCTGTCTTGCACTTTATGTGAGTGGGAGACTGCTTTGTACCTATAGTTTGGTCGTGAGCGCAGAGACGGGATATTTTTAGAGCTTTGATACAGTGATGTATTGCATGCTTTTTTTGTATGCAGTAATTTCTTTGTGTGAGGCAGAATCTTGTTTGAGGGATAAATCATAGAAAAGCCAGCGGTGGTGTTCAAAGCTTTGCTAGTTCGTATTGCAATTTTATTAATAACAATATTTGGATTTTATATCTGAGAATGATGGTGAATATGTGTGTACGTTTAGTACTATCCAGCATTAAGCCATGATGAACTGCAGATCTGTGCACCCGGGAATCATGAGACGAGGTTCCGCCCACTAGCAGTGACATCATATATGAACACTTGTGAGTGGGGCTGGAATAGTGATGATGATGGAAACAATATTAATCTGGACCATTTAGTTCTCTCTTTTGGAGTTTCTCTTTATTTTGCCTTTTTGTGGTCTTCTGATTATTTTTTATTTTTGCCTTAAAGTACAAGCTGCTTCAGATGTGGCTTACTTTGTGGTGTACAGTGGAAAATATAATTAGAATTTAATTGGCTCATAACCCCTTGAAGGGGTCCCAAGCACCATACGGTACCTGTGCATTTATGGGAATGGAATGTAAGATATTCAATTTAAGCAAAAACAAAAGAAAAATTATTTTCTATTCTGAACTTTCTATTTAGCAAATAAAAGTATCACATATATATATACTGAACAGCGCAATTAAAAAAAATAAATAATAATAATAATAATTAGATTCAAAATCCATTTTTTTTTTTGTCAAAAAATCTTATTGGCCCAAAACGTTTGAACTTTAGTTTAAATTATAACAGCGGTGTCCAGTCCTTTTCATGGAGGACCACTGCCCTGCAGATTTCAGCCACAACTCAACAAACACACTTGAACCAACATTTAAGATATTCTCCTATTCTATTTAAGATATTTAGACCTATAAGCCTTAATTTTCAAAATTGTTCTTTTGTAATGCTTTTTAGGACCTGTATAGATTTGTGGCACTGTATCAGAGCACTGAAAGATCAATCTGAGCAGCATCTGTAATCCTGTTTTCCTGTTTTTTGGCAGTGCAGGTCAGGGGAGAGCAGCAGCCCACATCAGTTCATGGTGGCCCGGGACACCACTCTAATGTGCAGATGTCCATTTCAGACCAGATGAGCTCACAAATCAATAGCTGCCATTTAAAATTGTGGGCCCCACCACAGTCCCTGTGTACCTGGTGTAGTTTACCAGCTGCCGTCAGTGCTCCTAGCTAGTCCCCGACCCAATCGCTCTCTGATTGGGACAGATGGCCATGCTGGAGTACTAGAGAGACCGGACTGCATGTCCATTTGTTCTCATTAGTCAGGAGTCTGATAAAAACCCAATGCAGTCTAGCCGCTCATTTATTTGGAACAAGCTCCAACATTCGAGGATATGGTTGGCTTCAGGTGCACAAAGCCATACAGATTTCTATTAAAGGGATAGTTGACCCAAAAATGAATCATTTACTCACCCTCAAGTACAAGCTGTTCTTGTTTATACACACTTAAAAAATACATTTAAATTCTGTATTTGTATTAATGTATTTTAATTGCATGTAAAAATGTCCATCCATTTGGATTACAGTTTTAACATAAAAAACTAAAGCATATTTGTCATACACAAATGAAACAAGAATATGATTTCTGTAATAGTACTAAATAAACTTAATATGTTTTAAATAGTGCTGGACAATGATAAATAAAAGTCTTTTGTGTACATAATGTATGTGTACTGTGTATTTATTATGTATATATGTATATACTTATGCATTTATAAAATATAAAATGTATATGTATATGTAAATATAAAACACATATATATTTAAGTATAATATATTTATGTTTCTATATTTAATATGTAAATACATGTAAATATTTTCTAAATATATGCTGTATGCGTGTGTTTTTATAAATGCAAAATATGCGCCCAGCACTAGTTTTAATTGCACAATAGTCAGGTTCATACATTTAGATTTATATATTACAATTTACTTGTGTATATTTATTATGAAATCATATTATGAGTTCAGTGAGTTGAGTGACCACAGCTGTTGAGAAATATTCTAAAAGCTTAATTTTCAGTGATTAATGACTATATTACAGTCACTAAAACAGTTCCTTACTAAAAACTATCATGTGGCTAATCTAGATATTCTAAATATATAGCACAAAAGTCATATAAACTGCATTGAAGATTCTTTATTGGCATTTAATTGGAGATTTAAAGTTCATAATCAGCATTCACAGCAAATTAATGGGAAATAGCAGCTTGCACATACCTCTAAACATCTCCTTTTGTGTTTAACAGAAGACAAAGGTCAGACGTGATTGGAATGATGTGAATGTGAATAAATGATGACAGAATTGTAATTTTTTTGGTAAGCTATGCCTTTAAGCGTCTTTGCAGGAGGTATACCCAAACTCCTCTGACTAAGTTAGTGCATACTGAAAGTGCGCTAAAGACTTATGATTTTGTGTTCACGTGTGTTTAGAGGTCACAGTGTCTCTCTCAAGCTGTGACTTCAAGCTTTTGAGGTGTCAGTGTGATGAGGACGTGTGCGTGAGAGAGAGATAGACTAACACAACCGCTGCCTCCACGCCTGTCACCTTTCACCGAGCAGAAAACACATCCTGACGTTAAATGAATATTAAGGCCAACAGCTTCTTTTACTAGGGTTCACTAGCAGGGGTCTGCAGTGGGGAGGACCACAAATAATGTGTGTGCTCGCTTGTTTTTATGCATATGTGTGTCATTTGGAGTGACAGCTCTTGTGGACGTCTCCATCACCTTCCTGAAGAGGCGTTTCCCAGCTGTCAGAGCTTTGAATGACAGGTCACCGTGTGCCATGTACTTCAGTCCGGCCGTACAAATGACCCTCTTCACTTCTCTCGGCCTTCCCTCAACCCCCTCTTATGTCCATCTTTGCATTCTTCTTACCTCTTTCATAAGTATCTCTATTGTGTTGCTTATGTTTTTACCCTTCGGTGTTAAATGCATGAAGAGTGCCGCTATGCCCCTCCTCATGGGCTGGACCCATATATATCCAGACCCATCATCAAACGCTTGACTGCGGGCTAAATAAAATCTACCCACACACACACACACTCTGGTATAAAGAGGCCTATTGTCCGCAGGCTGCTTTTGTGAATGTTGAATTATCGCAGGGGATCCTCTAAACCATCTTAGAGCGACTGACAGCTTCATAGAGAGGGAGAGAAGGGGTGGAGGGGAGGGATGGATGGAGTTGGAGATCTGAAGCGGAGACTCCTGGGGGAGTATAAGAGCTGCTGGCTGCAGTGAGACGGGACGACACGGGGCTACTTCCTGCTCGTCGTTAGGGTCCAGCATCTGCGTCCAGTTCCAAAGCTCCCGCTTCCCGCTGATGCCTCAGCACTTCCCTCGCAATCATAGGATTAACTAGGAGCTCTCTCAGAAAGAGTAACGAACCATTCGTCTCACCCTAGTAACTAATTGTATCAGGTTGTCAACTGAATATGACAGATTTAACGTCTTTTCTTTTTGACATTCATCTCTCGTTTCCATGACAGACAGATCCTGGTGTAGAGTAGGGATTTAAAGCCATTGGAAATGGTTTCCGTACAGCAAATGAAAAGTTTGGGAAAACTGAAAATATGGCAATGTGGTGTAAAAATGGATTAGTTTTCTCAACTGTCAAAGTACTATATATATATATATATATATATATATATAATCAACTTATTTCTTCTTTTGTTTATTATTCATGTTTTAAATGACTGTTTGATAACTTAGTTCTTTTTTTTTCATTTGAGGTTTAACTGTCAATTTGAGTATGCGAGTATGTTGGAAACAAACAATAAATATTTAATGTTATGGTTCGTTGCTGAACTATCAGAGTCAATGTATCATAATGCATTATATAAAGTGTAACTACCTTCAGAATAGCACAATTGCTATTTGTTGGATATTTTAGTGCACTTGTACAGAGCAGCTCTTACCATCTTAACAAGAGATGTGTTTTGGGTGGAGTGCTGTGTGGATGGGCCGATGGATTTATTTGTGTGTGAGGGGACTCAAGAGGGTCTTCCTTCCCTGTGTTGTAGAGGGGGTCCCATGGAATGCCAGGAAATACCACTTCATGCTGTCACTGATACATCACGACACGGCTCTGCGGCCCACTCACACAAATGCCACGTTAGATGCAATTAGTACCAACAGTCACAAACTAAACCGTGTTGATCCACGGGTTATGGGAACGAGTGTGTGTGTGTGTGTATTTAGAGCAGTGACAGCTGATACTGGTCAGCTGTCTCATTAGTTTTATCATTAGGCTAACAGCTGAGTATAAAGGCTCTCTCTCTCTTTCTCTACTTTCCCTCTTATTTGTCTTTCTTCCATGCTGTTCTCATGGGAAATACTTGGAGCAGTGCCCCATTTCCATCTACCTCCTACCATATTCAGATATGCCTTATATGAAATGTAAACAAAGGCCAAGCCGTTCAACCCTTTCATCATGTTCTACGGTTTCAGACTCATCTCATATCCACCGTGCCCTTTCTGTATACTCCACATACTGTGCCCTGTGAGTTTGTAATGATGACTCTCGTCTCCAGCTGTTCTGGGGCTTGTCTAATTGTTGGCATGACAGTGTCAGTGATATGGTAAGGGGATGCCCTGGTCATATGTACACATCTCTGGGCTGGCTGGATATGGTCTCTCACAGATGCACAATAGGACAGTCGCAAAGCCAGGTTTCAAATATTGACCTCACTCGTACAAAATCATACAATTTTTGCTAAATCACATATTTGTAAACACGTATCTCCATGACATGGTGGCGGTGGCACTACAGCGAGAATAAACAATGGTACATTAAACTGTATTGAAATCATTTGTGAGTCCAGTCTTATATGTGTGTGTTGAATTGCTGCTGATGTAGAGCATTCCAATTCCATTGCTTATTAAGATTCATGGTAGTTTGGATGCTGTCATATCGTTCTTACCTTTTTATAATCGGAAGAACCTTCTTTTGCCACAAAGAAACAGAAACAGAAAGGTTCTTCAGATGTTAAAGTTTCTTTATGGAACCATTTAGACAAAAAGGTTCTTCTATGGCACCTTAAAGCACCTTTATTTAAAAAGTGTAGGTGTGTTTGGACAGTAGGAGTTTGTGTGAAAGCTCCTTTCATTAAGAAGAGTGACTAGGGAAGGGCAGAGATGTATTGGAGATCTGAACCTCCGCCGATAAACTCACAGGAAGTGTAAATATTTGTCCCCACAACATTTTTGACAGGGCTGTCTTATTTACCAGCCTCAGTACCTCATTCAGCACTCTGTTTGATCAGATCTGCATATGCGCATGTGAGTGTAAGAGTTAGTGTCTCTGTGAAAGCTTTTTTTTCAGGAAGTCCTGAAGAAAGTGTTATGTCATGTTAGGCGATTGCTCTGCATGTGTGATCCGAACAACAGCTGCCCAGAACTTCTGCCATCCTCCTATAGGTTTAATGTGCTCAGATTGTGTTACATAGTGGACACCCTTCATCTCATTTTCTTTTCTCTGGTTTTTATTTCCTCATTTTCTCATCTCTTTAGTCTTTCATAAAGTTCTTTGTATGTTAATATGTTATGAATAGCTGTATTTTTTAACACTATAATATTGCTTAGTAAAGCACTTTGAACTACTTTTTATTTTAATATAATGTACAATATATAAGCTATACTACTGGTCAAATTTTAAAAATGTTTTGGGAAAAAAACGAATCTCTTACACTTACCAAGCTGCATTTCTTTCATCTAAAAGACAGTAACATTGTAAGACATATTAAAATTTAAAATAACTATTTTCAGATAAAACCATATTATAAAATATATTTTATTTTTGTCATGCAAAGCTGAATTTTCAGCATCATTTTTTTTTTATCAGTGTTAAAAACACTTCATCCATATCTTTGTGGAAACCATCATTTTCAAGATTCTTTGAAGCAAGTTTAAGAGAACAGCATTTATTTGAAGTAGAAATATGATAATATTATAATTTAAAAAAATCTTTAGTTTAGTTTAGTTAGAGCTTTATTAATCATCTTGGGGGAAATTAATTCAGACTTTCGTAGTGCTTCACATTTACAACACTTAATTCATTCAAAATAATAACTCAAAGAGTATGTGCAATCTCCTACAATTTTGTGTGCCATCCTCATCACTTGCTGTTCATAATAAAATGTAAGACATCGCAAGGGAACACCTGCAATTTTTGAGCACGTCCTAACAATACCTTTCAAATGATTTTTGTTTTTTATAGACAATGCAGAAAACCAACATATAAAGGAAAAGGGCAAGATACTTTCTACAAATCAATTACAAAAAGTCCTGAGAATAACTCGCTGTACATGAAAAGAATTTAGTTTCCTCGGCACATACAATCTTTGAGGTGACTTTTTAATGATTGCATCCGTGTTTTGATCAAACTTCAGCCTATTATCAATAATCGTTCCTAAATACTTGTATTCTTCCACTTGAACCTGTGTGTCATTAATGACCACCCTTTGAGGCGCAAGTATTTTCTTAATCTTCTCTTTCGTTTTTGACGCATTCAAATCTAATTTCATCACTCTGTCCCCAAACTTTTCAACAAAATTTAATTTAGTTTGCTTTGCCTATACTCAGAATTGACTCGTGGTTTAGCATTAACATGTTGCTAAGCTATCAACATGATGCGCCAATCTATTTTCAGTACATAAGTTCTGTTAGGAAGTGTCTTAACAACACTTTTCTTTATTTAATAAAATAATTATTTACTTGCCAAAGCAATATATCTATTTTGTAGGGAAATATAGTGCCTCTTGCATACAGTATGAATTGCTTTGTTGTGTTCCTCATTTGTAAGTAGCTTTAGGTGAAACGCATCTGCCAGTTTTACCTGTGAATTTCCATATGATGCTTTAAAATGCAGTAGGCATCTCACCAGTTTTTGTAGCATAGCTTGTGTGTTTAGTGAGTGTTGTTGTGTATTGAAGTATTTTGGGTTGGATGGTATAATGAGGAGTCCTGCGGACAGATCAGTGGGTCAGCCAACACCACAGAGACTTACACAACACATCAGTCACTCACACAAACCCAAAGCGGCTAACAGGAAATAGCAAAAACATGGGCCTGAGATGTTTTATAGGAGAGGTCCTAGACACTCTTTTTAAAGAATGTCATGATTTTGAATGAATGTTTTGTTTGTCTTATATAGTCTTGTGTGTGTGTGTGTTTGTGGGTTGTCAGACTCACAGTTCTCTCTGATTCTCTTTGATTTCTCTGCCGTCTTCTGATCTTTTTACATCCTTTCTCTTCTCTGAGCAGGTTATTGTTTCAGGGCAAGAGCTGTAAAAGGGTTCAATGCTCATAATGTAACCCCCCTCACACACACACCGAACCGAGGGCCTGAGGTGAGCGCTAGATGAAAGCGTGAGTCTATAGCAGGCACTCATCCCTCGAGGATTCTTTGTTGTGTTTTTCTTCTTCCACAGAGTCTTCTTCACATTCACCTGAAAACCAAACGCACAAAACCTCACACATACCCTATTATGAAACGATCACCCCATCTTACAACTGCTTAATTCCGCCCAAGGTCATTGAACTCATTTTACTGATCATAGCGCCGATCCTTTAAAGTCTTATGCACACATACACACAGTAATTGCACCCCCTATTAGGCCTGTATTTTTAGTGCAGACGTTCCCAGAGGTCTGTTAGGCAGAGGATGGTATGGGCTGAGTGTGCAGATGCAATAACACTCCCCTCACCTGTCTCCACCGCTGAGACTCATCATGATTTCACACTGACACGTACACACTGTGTGCAGATACTCCAGCAGTGCTTCTGAAATCACAATCCTCTGTATGGAAATTTTGATCTTAGTATTTGAGTGCAGAAGGATTTGTTTGTACTTGCATATTTATCAGGCCTAAATTTGCACCACTTAAGAGTGTGAGAGGAAATTGTCGGCAGGGTGGGATGTAGCATACTCTATTACTGTTATAATATTATTAATGTCTCTCTTTTCTAGTGGTCTCTGTTACTACTTAGCCAAAATTTAATGAATCAAAACTAATGTTGCAAGCTCACCACTCAATTAGCTGATACAGCTTTATTATTTAATTATTTTTGCTGAGACAGTGTTTGTTTTTAGAGTTTTACAATATGGTTTTGATCAAAATTTTGCTTATTGTCACAAAGTTGACACTAGTAGCCTATCAAGGCAAGAATATAAGTTTAAATAGACAAAGTTTTTTGTAGATATGGAAATATATCCACACTGCTATACTGTATATTTTTCCATGCTTGGATGTTACAAATGACTGAGAACAAAATAACTCACTGCTCTTGACCAAATAATTTTAGAGGTTTTGATTATTCACACAGTTAAGATGGTTTAATTTTTTACATTTTATTTATTCAGTTTCTCTGGTAGGCTGTTTCTTAATTAAGTGCTATTGTTAATGCCTGAAAATTTTATTTTATCTCTTTGTTTTATTGTATCTGTACTATATCTAGATATATCTGGTAATTTTATAACTGTAACAATAAAGCAATTTTAATTACCAGCAGTGATTAAAATAGCACAAGGCTACATAAATGAAAAGCTGCTTTAGAGCTGTTTTGCCATTGTCATGATGCTCACTATGTGCCTTCAAATTAATGTTGAAGTCCTCCATTTTACCTCATGGTCAAGCATTTTTAAGCATTGTGGCGCCATCACAGGACTATCAGCGACAGCGGAGGGATATAAGTACTAACGGCCAAAAAGATGCGTAGTCCCCAGATGAGCCTGTGTTATTAGTTTTACCGGTTGTTATCTGGAAATAGCAAACCTTGGAACGTGGCGACTGACTAATCAGAATCGAGTATTCCACAAAGCCGTGTAATAATATGCTAATAACCTATTAATATAAATATATATAATGAGTTTTTAT
>JAUCMR010000028.1:4714386-4728058 GCA_032357425.1 Enteromius argenteus | reverse complement strand
CGCTCCTCAGTAACGTGAGCAGCCCAACTAATCGATAACGGCATTCGTTGACAACGAATTTCATTATCGATAATTATTGATTTTATCGATTAGTTGTTGCAGCCCTACATATATGTCAACAATATATATTTTATTTACAAATACAGTTTTATTAAAACAACATATACATAAAAACAATATATTTAAATACTTAAATGTTTGAAAAATTAATCAGCTTATTTGTCCTATTCTTGATTTTTCTTAAAATGTGGTGTATATGTGATGTGTGTCCATTTGTGTTTGTTTATTATTTAATAAATAAAATAGATAAAAGTGAAGATAAAAATGGATAAAAAGTTTTGAACTAATGTTACAACACAAAGGGTAAATACTAGGGTGAAAGATGAATGAAAGGTTAACTGGAGGATTTCAGTTCAGTCCCAAAAACATCCATGCAAGCACCTGCCAAGCAAGTCTGGTTGCCTGGCAACAGCTCTCTTTCTCTCCCTCTTATTATCCCTCTGATGATGCTCTACACACTTTCCACTGCAAACCTGGTGATAATGCTTAGCGCAGGCTTTTAGCTTCCAAGTGTGTGTTTGTGTAACGTATGTGTGCCGCACCACTCTTGTGTTTGTGTTGTTCAGACCTGATGGGGTGGATGAGTTATCGTAGACATGCTGTGTTAGCAGGGTAGTTGTGGTCCAGATTCAGTCAGTGTGGCGAAAACTAACAGCCATCGCAGATCAGGCCTGAAATTATTCAAAGGTAATTTCAGAGCCGGTACAGTGGAGGATGAGTTACACTGCTTTATATAAAGCACAGCAGCTCTATGTTAGTGTGGCAAACCAGAGTACTAGAACAACAGCCTACGATATTGTGCTGGGGTTTTTTTGCACATTTTTTTGTTATTCGATATAGGTTTTATCGGTAACACTTTACAATAAGGTTCATTAGTTACATTAGTTAGGTACATTAGTTAACAATATTAGTTAACATGAACTAAGGGGGGCAGTCGTGGCCTAATGGATAGGGAGTTGGAGTTGTAACCCAAAGGTCGTGGGTTCGAGTCCCAGGTCCGGCAGGGATTATGTGTGGGTGGGGGGAGTGAATTCCCAGCACTCTCTCCACCTTCAATACCATGACTGAGGTGAGACCCTTGAGCAAGGCACCGTTCCCCCAACTGCTCCCTGGGCGCCGCAGAAATGGCTGCCCACTGCTCCGGGTGTGTGTGTGTGGGTGTGTGTGGTTGATCACTTCTCACTGCTGTGTGTGCGCACTTGGATGGGTTAAATGTAGAGCACAAATTCCTAGTATGGGAAACCAAGTTGTGTTTGCTAACATTAGTTAATGCCCTGTGAACTAACATGATCTAACATTAAATGATTGCATTTTTTATTAACTAGCATTAATAAAGATGAATAAATACTATAATAAATGCATTGTTCATTGTTTGTTCGTGTTAGTTAATACATTAATATATACAAATAATACAATTAATACAATAACTAATTTTGACAGAGTAATTACCTAATTAGGTAATTAGTAGTAATCATTGTATTCATAGCAACACTTTTTGGTGAAGAAAGTATTACACTTAATATTAAGTAAACAATTCCTATGGATTTACCATGTAAATACTCTGATGTTACAAAGCAGCGGCCAGTAAGTTAGGCTTTACATGTCAATTGTGGTTGGTGTACACAATGTTATCTTTATATTAAAGGGTTAGTTCACTTAAAATGAAAATTCTGTCATTAATTACTCACACGCATGTCGTTCCAAAACCATAAGACCTTTGTTCATCTTCGGAACACAAATAAAGATATTTTTGATGTTATCAGAGAGCCACCCGACCCTCCATAGACAGCAATACAACTGCAATGATCCAGAAACGTAGCAAAAAGACGTGGCGACAGACGTAAGTCAGGGGAGAAGGATGGTGCATGGAGTATGGAGTAAATTATGTTATTTTTGTTTTCTTTGGGCAAAAACAGTATTCTCGTAGAGTCACAAAACTGAAGTTGAGCCACTGATGTCACATGGACTGTTTTACTGATGTTTTTACTACGTTTCTGGATCTAGGATCATTTCAGTTGTATTGCTGTCTATGGAGGAACAGAAGGCTCTCTGATTTCATCAAAAATATCTTAATTTGTGTTCCAAAGATGAATCAAGGTCTTATGGGTTTGGAACAAGATGAGGGTGAGTAATTAATGACAGAATTTTCATTTTTGGGTGAACTCACCCTTTAAGTGTACAGTTCCTGATGAGTTAGCATGTAAGTACACTAGTATTACAGTGGTGCACCAACTCCAGATCCAACTCCTCCCACTTTACATATCCCTAACCTTTTCGAATTTCTTTTTGCCCTCAAACAAAGAACAAAAAAGAACTTCGTTTGAAGTATATTGGGGCCTTAAACCTACTCATCTCCACCACCTGGATCAAACTGTTTCAATTACTCATACATACTGTACTGTTGTTACAAAATGTAGTTATATAATTCCTGTTACACAGGAAACTTAGTGAAGTGAAAAAGTGTTGTTACCAATTTCCTGTTACACATTTGAACTTGTAGTTATAGAAATATTACAGCTGTAGATGTACATAATACGCATACATCTAGTTACTATGTAATTACACAGGTAAAGACACTTACTATAAAGTGGGGCCAAATAAAGAAGCTACAGTTGCAAAGAATAAAAGCATGTTTTTAAAGTTAATATAAGGCTTATTAATTTATTATGATCTAATATAATAAAACAAAGGTGTATTTAGTATATATCTTTTAATAATATAATAATTTAACAAACAGCAGTATTTATCAACATTGATTTTTACTCAAGTATTTTAATACACAAAACTGTATTTTGAAAAATAACTGTAAAATTAAAAATATGTTGTCATTAGGAAAGGCATTGCAAACATATTCAGTATATCATCAAGTCCACATATTCTTTTTTTACTCATCTTCAAATGACTTTGTCCTTAGAGAGCGCCTCGGAGAGGTGTGTTGAAAACATCCTGAAATGAGATTTCATATGAGATAGATTAGGTTTGTTACTGTAAATCTTTCTCATATTCTCTTCATTATTACCTCCTCAGTGAGTGTGGGATGCATGTAAGGCATTTAAAACTGTGAAAAAGTGGTTTTGAAGCTGTGGAGAACAGCAGCTCTCGCCAGCATTGTGTGATATTGGCCGTTCTGCAGCCTCAGACGCATACACATGCTCACACACACCTGCTTGGATCTAATTTGATAGTTTGGAGCGAGGGAATGGGCTTATACTATAGGACATGTTTTTTTCAGCATCCTTTTCGCTGTATCCTGCCCTTGTCTTCTCGGTTGGGTATGAACACTTGGCTTGAGCTGCAGAAACAGACAGGAAGGCTCAGTAGTGCAAATTACATGCATTCACAATGAGCATGTTGGGTGTCCAGATTTCTTTGTCTGCAGGTGGTGTGTGTGTTCCAGATGTGCCGATTGATCACGGTCGGACCCGTTTGGCAGAAGGGAAATGGGTAAGGAGAGAGAGAGGCCAGTGCATTGTGTGGTGCGGTGGATTTTTAAGGACAGCTGGCAACGACAGCGCAGGAAGAAGATGCCAGCGCAAAACTTTACTGTTTCCTCTCTCTCTCATTCTCTCTTTCCTTCTCTTCTCTGCCTTCTTCGTTCTGTTGTTCAGGAAGTACGGACTGAATGAAATCCATTGACTGGCACTGGTCTGGTCTGCACTGCCTCGGCAACAGTTGTCAGGGTGAGGGGCCCTAGGACACCCCCGCTGAGAACCAAAGTGTATTAAACACAATCCAGAACAAATCATGTGTAAACGGAAAACGGCTCCAAAATAAACCCAGACCAGAGCTGTGTGGTGTGGACCAATGGGTGTGCAATGCATTCAAATGGGCCTGGCCAAGTTTACTTGCTGTCGTATTTGTTTATGAGGTGAAAAATGAAGGGCATCAAGGAAATGCTTAATCACGCTTCGGGAAGTGCTTAAGAATTCATGCAATCTTCAGTGACAGTGAGGGGATTGTGACTGCATTGATATATATATATATATGTATTTTTTTTTTTAATAGGGTGGAAGTAGTGCAATTGACGTAGGATGGATGGATTATTCTTTTTGCCTTGTTTTTCCTAAAATCATGCACACACAGATATGCAAATGTATGTACACTTAATTTAAGACTTTTTCAAAGTACCATTTTTGAATGACATAAATAACATCATATTTTTGTCAATTTAATTGACCTTTTGTTGTGGGACTAAAACGGAAAGAAGCTAAATTATCTGGAAAACATTGACATTTTATTTAGTGTTTTTTTTTTGTCCACTGTTATTAACAATTAACAATATTTAAAAATATATAAAAATTATTTTTATATCTCTTTTCATGTAATTTTATAATCTTGTTTTAAAGCAGTTTTAAAGTCAATTCTAACTTCACTAAAAATACTCTACTGGCCAAAAATGATACTTAAATATTCCATAAAATTAACATTAACATTTTAAAATGCAAAAGGTACAAGGTGTCTGTGGGAATATATATATATATAAGGATTTTATAAAGATATATAAGGATTTTTGCCCCTTAATGTTTCCACAGACACCTTTGAACATCTTTTGAATGAAAACAATTTACTAGATTATTGATGATTGTATTGCCCACCAAGACAATAACAACCTAAAGCTATTGATGCACTGGGCAACTTTTTGGGCAATGCTTCCATCAAAGGGCAGGCCAACACAGTCTCATGGCAATTTGTATATATTTTATGAGGTGGCTAATTCATATAAATTTATACAACCTCACTCTTATGAATTCATAAGATTTTTGCTAAATTGTATCTATTTTACGTATTGCCAATTCGTATGAGTTTGTACAAATTACCTACACCTAACCCCACCCCTAAACCTACCCGTCACTGGGGTTTAGACAAATCGTACAAAATCGTGAGGTCGTACGAATTAGCACGATTTTGCCACCTCGTACGAATACGTACGAATTGGTGGTGAGACTGTGTTGGGCAAGCAGGTGAGACACAGGGCCCACGAATGATCTAATATATCCAGATAGATTTTTGTTACCCCTTTTCAATGGGAAAGTGCATAAGCAACATTACTCAAAAAAAAGTTACCTGCAAAATTGCTCAAAAAGTTTCCCCTATTTATTACAACCTAAACATAGCAATAGTGATGCTGACTGTAACAACATCACTAATGCTGAATATCTCTGTGGGCTTCTGCATGTGTGAAAGCGGTCAGGTATCAAGTATTATGTTATAGTGTGTGTGTAAGTTAACAGCACAGTGCTATTTTCTCTTTCATCTGATGAATTCCATCTTTTGAGTTCATCCTGTTTGCACATCAGCATGTGCTCCTCTGATGCATGAGTGTGCTTAAAAAGTTGCTCACATTTGATTTTCTATCGTGGTGGGGACTTTCCATTGGACTTTTATTGCTTTTATATTGAGCTAATGATATTTTCTATCCCATAACCCCAAACTAACCCTCACATGAACCCTTTTGCACTTTTAGATTCGTTTGTTTATTAAGCCGTATGTCCGATTTACTATGCTTCACTTTCCATTCATCTTTATACACAGACATCTTTTTTCCAGCTCTCTCTCTCTCTAAACTCGCTCTTCTTTGGGCGTGTTTACTTCCACAGGATGGAGAGGCAGGTTTAGCATGTGGAAGCGTTCTGCTCAGCATAATGACTGCTAATTTCACAGCAAATAAGTCAGCAGAGATTCCTTTGAATCACACACCATTTACGAGCGGCCACGAACAGACAGCATTCCTCTGACTGGAGCTAAAGCTGGAACTGTCCTCTTATCTGTTGAACTGCCACTGAACTGTAGAGTCAAAGTCTTTACCTCTAAACTGAACAGTGTGTTTCTGTATCTCTCACACATGTAACACTGCCTTACTTTATTCTCGGCTAATGAGACTTACCGGCTTGCTCTAAGTGCACACAAACACTCCTACACACAGAATAACAGCAGAGTATGTGGTAAACGTTAGTCGACCTTTAACCCTCTCTCAGTTATGAAATAGACATCGTAGTTCACATCTGTCACTCGTGATTTCACAGAAGACAACATGTTGACAAATGACAACATACAAATGCTAAACTATAAACGTGATACTAAATATGTGAGGTTGCTGTTTTTATCTCTAAAAAGCATATGTGTTATTGCACTTAAATCTACCTGGTCTCATGGCATAAATGTACCTTTGTGCACTTTTTAGCGAGACATGAAATATGGACCAATAAGTACAATGACATAAAAAAATTAACACTAGAGGCAGTAAAAGTTAGACAGCTTTTATTCCTTTTCACACAAATTGACAGAGTTTTGATTTAATAAAGTGTAATTTTCACATAATTGCTTGATGAATATCATGTTATGACTAAAACAATATTAATATGCTGGGAGATTTGAAGGTTTGTTCGGTAGCTCAGAGATGTACTTGAGAGGTGAGGAACTCAGGTTTGAATCCCATGTTACTACAGTTTGACAAAACAGTTGAAATCTGTGCAAAGGAAGTAGAAATGACACGGTATCAGTTTTGCATTTGTTAACACTATTGAGTAGGTTTGGTTTTGGTTTTTTGGATTTGGTGTAGGGCATATTTCCAACACGACAGAGCATTTTTAGCAACAGTCCATGGATATTTGAATTCTGAACCATTGCGATATGTAAGTAATGCAACGTAAAAACACAGCAACAACATAATAAAACTGTGGTGAACTGTGCAGTAAGGTACGTTAAAATGATATGGTACAGATTTTTATGAGACCAGGTTGACTTAAACGTATATTTCTATTAACTTAATTAAGTACTTATTAAATGATGCCATTCCTTTAGATATGGTATCAGAAAGACAAATTATTTGTAAAGGCAAAAAAGTCACCAAATACTGGTAAAAGAAATGTATGGGACAAAGATAAATACTGTATAATTTAGTTTTTAATTTAATTAAAAAAATAAAATCCAATTTCTAGATTATTATGTTTCTAATTCAGAATTTTAACATGCCTGAAAATTTCTTAACGTCTCTTAATGTGTTTTAGTTGTATTTTATTTATTTCGTTTTATTTTGTCTGTATAGCAGAAATACTTGTGTGTTTTTAAAGTGCTTTATAAATAAAGTTTAATTGATTCACTGAAATCTCTTTGCATCACACACCGAATAGAGTTAAAATGATCAAATTATGCGACTTCAGACACATTTGAGAAATACACTGTTTCCTTAAAATGAGCCTGATTCTATTTAAATTCGAGACATAAATAATAAATCTGGGGTATTTTGGATCTCTTCTCACCTATCACACTCATACGTCTGTGTCTTTCATCTCTGAGCTCTGTATGGGGCTCTCAGTCACTCTCAGTCACAGTCACTGATAGAGTTTATCACTTGCTCTCGTCTGGATGTAAAATGGATCACAGACACACCGCTGTACACACTAGATAGTTGCAGACCTAAAGAGATAGATCATTCCTTCACGCTTGCATGCGTTTGGCTGCCGAATAAAGAACACGGTCGCTATATCAGTGCGATCTTGGAGCGTGTGTTAAATGTCAGCTTGAAATATATCAATGACTTGAAATGGCTAATCGGGACCCCCAGCATTTATCCAGCAATCCTTGTGTTTGAGTTATAAATGTACCCAAACTGTGAGGACATCTGGATTAAGCTTCTCACCGATTAACTTGAGAGATAACAAATGTTGAAGCTCTTTTTCTCTTAATTTCAGTCTTTTCCCTATCAGACATTGCAGTGGGATTGCGCTCAGCTGGGACAAAAATTCTCTTACAGTTCATTCCTTTGTTTATAGCTGCTTTATAACAGGCATTATATTTCCTAATATCCTATTTAAGGTGTTTCTACAGGTTTAGTGGCTCTTGAGATACTGTAGTGATCTGTAGCACAGAAAAGGTCACTAGGGTCTGGCCCCAGTTAAAACTTTTTGTACCTTTTTTTTTGAGAGTGAGTGTTATGTTGGTAGTCTGTTAATATGCTCAGTTAGAGTTTGTCCCATTGCCCCAGTTTTACTATAAATATAAATTCCTTTATTGACTATTTTTCATTTAATGTGGGTTTGATGA
This sequence comes from Enteromius argenteus, assembly GCA_032357425.1. NCBI lineage: Eukaryota > Metazoa > Chordata > Actinopteri > Cypriniformes > Cyprinidae > Enteromius > Enteromius argenteus. The sequence goes on along the minus strand of JAUCMR010000028.1, from coordinate 4,719,955 downwards.
CAAATGCAGAGGAAAGCCTGACATTCAATCATTTATTTTTTCTTGTACTGTAAAGTATTAATTTATTTCAAAACCTTTTGTTCTGATAGATATCAACATTCTGCTCTGCTTGTAAACACTCAATATGAAGATATGCAATATTAAGTTAGAAAAACACATAATCTGTCCTGCAAAATCTGTTGTGTAATCTATTGAAATTCTATGGAAAGTGGCCTTACCAACATTTTTCTAACGACAACTCCAAAAACCTACATTGTAAAAATACAGTTTCATCAGATTTTTTTAGTTTTCTCAACTAAAAAACATACAAATAGTTGAGAAAACTCAAAAATCTGCATAATACTTTCCTTGCATAATACTTTGATATGACTTCAGAACTCTTTTACCATAGTGATTTGTGAACTGTATTTTAAAACAATACATAATCCATAATATAACAATATAATATCATATATTATAATAAACAATGCAGAAATATATAAACTAATACACCGTAAATATGATTAATACATTTTGGTGTTTGCATCAACCATGCGCAGCTTTTCAATCATAGTAAACTTGCTAGTAGCTCACCTGATGCAGGATTGCACTTGTCCTGTGAAATACCAGTCACATAAAAAATATAAATACAAACTAAAATGGCATGGTTGTTTCAGCAGTCGTGTTTCTGTTTAATATCTGCTTCGGGTTATCACTATGGATTATGTTTAGTGCATGTTACATTCAAATGCATATAGCATTAACCTTTTAACACCCCTCACCGGATATTTCCATTTCTAATTAACAACCAACATAATAAAACATTGCCATATTCACACAGACCAGACTGATTTCAGATAAAACAGAATGTGCCACCTAATGGACATTTTCAAAGTGATTTAAAAGTTTAATAAATTTGTCTAAGAAGCGATGTGATATCATTTTGCAAAACTGTTGCCACTGTTTTTCCAATGAGTCTGCCTTTCAGTTTCAGTTTAAAAGTAATAGTCATTGTTAATAATCTATTTATCTAAATGATTACTAATTACATTTACATTTACATTAATTCATATACATTTTATCCAAAGCGACTTACAGTTGTGAAGCGATTCATCATAAATAGGCAAATAAATGCAGGAAGTGCTTGCAATACAAAGTTTCAGGCATTGTTCAGAGTAGTTCAATCTAGACAGAGAGTCAATTAATAGTCAAGTAATTTGTTATTTAATTGATTAAACAATTAAAATGAAAGTGTTTTAATGTAATTAGAAATCAATATGCCAAAAAAAAATCAATTACAGTGGGGAAGTTATTTCCCCTTAATGAGAAAGTTAATATACGCCACTGTTGGAGACTGACATTAAAATCATGGTGAAATAATAGCCTGAGTGTGTTATTAGACCAGCGTGTGACAGGACTCCGTGCTACTGCACATAGCTGAAATACCCACCAAAAAGCAAACCGCACTGTCCCAAAATACGTAACAGATGAAGAGCCAGAGATGCGTGTGTGTGTGTTTGAGGACACCTGTCCCCAAAGCTCACTCCTCTCTACGGCTGTCTCTCACACATCCTCACTAATCGCTGATTTGGCAGCGTTACTCTGACAACATTCCAAGGTCCAGTTTCAGGAGAAGAGCTCTCACACACAAGCTTACACAATTACACACGGACGTACACTCACACGTCAAACGCACAGTCATTCTGGGGGCTTTATGTCCCTTTTTCTTAACATGGTCTCCGTTTTGAACTTTCCTCAGTGTTACAGCTGTGAACTCACTTGCGAAATGATGTTTAGACGTAATACTTGTAAAAAAAGTGCTAATATATTAAGAAAAGTTGTCATATCTTACAAGAGGATCTGACAAACAAAGGCCAAGATAGTGATAATGCAATAGTCCATAATTGAACTCTTGTACTCGAGCAACTGATTTCATTTAATATCACATTTCACAATATGGGAACATTGTGATACACTTTATTTGTAGAGACCTCAAGTTCAACATGTTTGAAAGTGCACAAGAAATAAAAATGAACCCTAAAAAGAGCATTTTGATAGAAACATACTTATTAAAAGAGCATGCGCAGTAACTTTATTACCCAAATAATAAAAAAAAAACAGTTTTTTAAAAACAAAGGATACATAGATTCAGTAAACTCACTGTAAATATCCATAAAACATTTTTAAAGTAGCCAAATTTATGCTTATTTCTGGATAACCAGTTGCTCACCCACCTTAACGACAATTGAGATAAACTTTTTGTTTTGCTAAATAATTTGCTTTTGAACTTTCACATTATGCTTGGCAAGCCTTAGATGTCTATTGTAAGTGGATTACTCTACATGGGTTTTTAAAGACTGAGGGACAAGTCAGAATAATTTTCTGGAGTAATCAGCAGCATGCCACAGATGCTGGCGTTACAGCTTGAGCTGTATTTAAGCCAGAACATTCTTCTGGCGACAAGCATGAAAAGGTACATTTGAGCAGCTCTTTGAGTGTGTCCGCAGTGCCTGTGTTCCTGAAACATTCTGGCGTTGTGTTGCAGAGCCAAACGCTTTCACACAGAATGCGTCTCTCTGTGGAAACATCTGGAATTTGAAGGAATTAAGGATGCCAAATATGCTGCCACAAAACCTCAATAGCCAGAGGGCAAAAATAAGAATTATAATTATGAATCTGACTTTTTTCAAACTCTTTTCCTCTTGTATTCACAACCTCATATCATAACAACTTGCAACTATTAATTTTAGGGGCCGCCAGTGGCAGCTTGGGTTCACTTGGTGCCCTATTGGAGATAAAACATTTGGAACTACTCCCTCAAAAAAAAAAAAAAGAAAATTCTGTCATATTCAGTCACCCTCTTGTCACTCTGTGAAACATAAAAGAAGATATTTTAAGAAATGTGTCAGTGTTTTTGGTCCATATATGTACAATGGAGATTAATGTTGTTTGGTTCCCAGTGTTTTCAAACTATAATTTTTCTTGTTTTTTCACAGAACATAATAATCATATTGAGTTTGAAATGACATGAGCGTTAATAACTAATTGGATGAATTATCCATTTAATTTTTCTTTTCAGTGAGTTTTTGTTTAGTCAGACTGTAAGTGTTTATTATTTAGTTAAAATCCTGAACAAACATAGTTTTTCTTTTCATAAACATAATGACAAATATTTTCCTTTTTTGGGGCAACCCTGCAGTTTAAGACTAAGTAGTCTAGTCAGAGAGTTAGTTTTGTTTGGTCAATCTGTCAGTATTTGTTTTGTTCAAATTCTGAAAGATATATAGTTTTCTATTTAATAAACCAAGCACAATTGCAGCTGATCCCGACAGCCAGTGAACATATACTTTCATAGTAAAGAAAATAGCAGTTTTGACATGTTTGGCATTCTTTTTCACAACAATAACTGTGACTTTTATTTTATATTATTTTTTTAGTGGCATTTACATCCAGTTTGTTCAAAAATCTGACGTGAACAGACATGATGCTTCTGCCATCTCTGTCGTCAGCCAACAGTAATGAGCATGCATGTGGAACAGTTTTCATGAGTGTCTTACTCTTCTTTTACCATTCAGAACACATTCTGCTGTGCTGGCATTTAGACTCAATTCAAATTTCCCAAAGCTGTCTGTAAACTTCTGTCGGTATGGCGGGGAGTCCCTCACCCCAACCAGGGTCAGTCTGGACTTCAGCCACTTGTCAGAGGAGTCTCCATGCTGACGGTACGTTTGACACATCTCTCCTCTCTCAACCTCTCACTTGCTTGTCATTTTTCCCTTCCGCCTGACTCCCTCCCCCTTCTCCTGCTTTCGCTCTGTGCGTCATAAGCGTTGGTGTCTGCAGTGGCTTTTTAATAGGGGCTGAAAAATGTCGCCGTTCTGCCGTCCAACGCCACAGACTAACGGTAAACATCTTGTCTGGTCAGAGCGCAGTGCCAGCTGGGCACACACATGCGCATGAAAACATGTTTTTACTTTATTAAATTTAGCAAAAAATAGTCGGTAACTCCGGCTTTTCTGTAACTACATTGAAGGTATTAATTATGCTCAGGCCTCCCAAACTCTGCCTCTTATTGCATACCTCAGACCACCGATGAGTGTGTGTGTGTATGTGCACTACACACACTCAACCAGCAACAATTACACAAGGGTCTGGCACAACATGAGTTCAGCAAACACACTTACACACAAATCAAATGAATTAAGTGCAGTCGGGAGGAGATTTCCTGCACCCTCTGTTTTTAGGTCTGTTTATGCAGTGGGGCCATTTTGGAGTCTTTCTTTTTGGTCAAAAAGTATTCAGTGTGTTGACTGAGGATATGGACCAGCGCTGAGTACAGAGAGCCATAATCATCTTTACACAACTCACAAGTCAGGGACGTTATGGTTTTAAAGGCCATTTTTATTTTTAAAACTTAATAGGGGCATTATTTGAAGTTGTATAATTTGATATATCATTTTAAGTGTTCTCTGTGGTTAATTTATAATTTTAGTTTAGTTTATAACCATTTTCCGCTCTCCCTTTCTCCGACCATTATAATTAAATGAGCTATTTGTTGCTTATAGACTCCCTTTTGCATGTGAAGTGTAATAAAAGCACTACTCCCATGCCACTTTGCTTTTGAGTCTGATATATACTACATATCTCCATCACTGTCTTTGCAAAGCCTTTGTGATGTCACAAACCCAACATCTAGGTTACTGCAGCAAGAGATGGTCTTTTGAAAGTTTTGAGCTCTGAAAGTTATTGTATTCTCATGATATAACCCCTTTAATTCTGAAAACTATATATATTATGGTGTGCTGATTACAAGGGCTCTGAGGTGTTCTCATATACCCTGAAATGCATGTGAGTCATCAGGTACTTTTTGTGTGTTTATACTGTATACCACACATAAAGCAGGGAGGGATGGAGTCACAGTGAAAGCTGCAGTGTGGAGTACCAGGTGCCCACAGTTATCTTGTGGCCTATCATCAGCTCGAAAAAAAACCAAATAGCTTTTGCATTAGTAATATTCCAAAGCCCTGTGAGGCGTCACCATTTTGAGTTTTGTGTGAGCTGTTGTGAAATGAAATCATTGTAGAGATTTTTTCTAATATTCTGTACACAAAAACTTTACATCTTTATCTAATGAATGCCATGAATGCTTCAAGGGTGAGTTCACCCAAAAATGAAACTTCTGTCATTAATTGCTCACCCTCATGTCGTTCCAAGCCCATAAGACCTTAGTTAATCTTTTGAAACACAAATTAAGATATTTTTGATGATATCAAAGAGCCATCTGTCCCTCCATAGACAGCAAAACAACTGAAATAATCCCAGATCCAGAAACGTGGTAAAAAAAGTCCATGTGACGTCAGTAGATCAACTTCAGTTTTGCGACAATACGAAAGTGCTTTTTTTTTTTTGCGCAAAGAAAACAAAAATAACATCATATACTCAACCATTCTTCCCCTATGACCTACAGTGGGTACGGAAAGTATTCAGACCCACTTAAATTTTTCACTCTTTGTTTTTTTTTTCCTCATTAATGTACACACAACACCCCATATTGACAGAAAAACACAGAATTGTTGACATTTTTGCAGAT
>JAUCMR010000028.1:4665149-4711739 GCA_032357425.1 Enteromius argenteus | reverse complement strand
GCATGAAATGCTTGTCATACTCAGAGAGATACTGATTTAGGAGTAAATTGCAGTGGTCTCTTATTTTTTTCCAGAGCGGTATATATGGTTTTATACAGTTATAAGCAAAACATCAAATTAAAGAAGCGTTTAGTTTTATCCGATTAATCGAAAAATAATCGCTCAACTAATCAATTATCAAAATAATCGTTAGTTGCAGCCCTAATTATCACCCACAGGTGTTGTCTGTCACCACACCCATTCACACTCATTACCACTAGCATAAAAGTGTTTTTCAAACACTCCTGTGCGAAGTTTTGGTTTGCACTGGCGATCATTTCTTAGCGTTTTTCCCTTGTTTATTTTCACTGTGTTTTCGACTTTGGACCAGGTATATTGGATTGTGATTGTTTTCTGCCTGCCCCGACCTTTGCGTGTGTACCCCAACCTTGATTCTGGATTGCCTCCTTGTTCTGTCTGCCTGTTTTACTACTCTGTCTGTGTTCTCAATAAAAACCCTGGACATGGATCTGAACGCTTCCGCCGCATTCGTGACAATAGACATGTATGAATTGCCAGTTGCTGAGTCATGGATCCTAGCAAAATCACAGTGGTAATTTCATGTCTTTACTGATTTTGTGCCGTTTCTTTTTTTCATACCAATGTCAGTTAGAATAGCTAACTGGTGTCATTAGCAACTTTGACTCTATTGACAGCATTTGATATGGCATTGTTGGTTTAATACTCATGCTGTAATGCTGTCAATAAAGCTTAAAGGGGACCTAAAACAGGCACGTTTGGCCAATCTCATGTTAATCTTGAGCAGCTATAGAGTAGTACTGCATTCTTCATATCTCCAAAAAGTCTTTAGTTATATCATGTTTAAAAAAGAAAGATCCAGCTTTATGATTCCCTCCGGAAAAAAAAAAGCTCCTGGAGGTGTGCTGTGTGGGCGGAGCTAAAGAGTGACAAGCACTTGAGCGCGATCATCAAAAAAACACAGACATGATGCCGTTTCACTTACCGTCTGTAGTTTCATGAATCTTTTATAGCTGAGGCCGATTCATCTTTCAGTGTTAAACAATGTGCAAATCCAGCGTCGAACTGGGCCTTGCTTATGAAACGTTCGTCAACAAACACACTTGAGAAACTGTTACTGCCCCAAAAAACAAAGCGCATCCACTATTCACGTAATGCTGGGTTCTTCCAGGAGAAATGCCCTCATAAGGAGCTCCATCCTCGACTAAATCATCAAGACAAACCATAGAAAAAAACTCTCCGAATCTTGTACAAACCCGGAAGTAAGATTTTTGGCACATAAATACTCGGTCATATGTTCAAATTGTTTTTTGAAACTTTCCATGTTAACACACAAAATCCAACTTTTTAACTGTGTAACGTTAAACAACTCTAAATGCACGAAAGTCCATGTTACCCCTCCTTTAATTTGCTAATAGCACCAATGTGCTACGTGACAATCTCTTTGCTTATATAAATTGGCCTCGGAGGAAATTAAAATGTTAAATTGTAACCCAAAGGCATCCTAATCATGCTGCCAGGGTTCATTTTGCATTAATGGCTAATTTTCTGCACATTGTATATAGATTTTTTTTTTAAACATCAATTAAAGTTTTCATTTGACTGAAAACAAGAAAGTACATTTTTGGTAGTTAATTTTGTGTAACTGGGTTACTGAACTCTTGCTGTTCAGGATGTTTTGTGTTTCAGTTGTAAATAAAAATGCTTTGGCAACAAGTCACCTCTTGATATTTCAATTAAACAAATTTTGCATAGTGCTAATCTAGCATAATTTTGGTCACGATGAAGTGTTTCAACATTGCTGACATGTTGACGTTTATTTGTTGTAATTTATTTATGATGTGTGCACAAAATAGACACTGGCAACGTGCTACTGGAGAACAAAATGATTTTTGCTGCTTGTTCAAATTAGATTCAAATTTATCCACCTTATTTTTTAATGTGGAAGCAAGCCTTTTTCTGTGAATGTGCAAAACTTCTGGTTCATTAGTCACAGTAGGGAAATAATAATAATGAGAAGAAGTGCAGTAAATGCTAGAACTGTTGGCACTACAAACCAGTGTGTTCATAATTAAGATAATATATTAAAATAAAATGGTAAGACGCACCAGTTTGCAGTTACTTGCTATGATATAGCTACACTGACAAAGAAAAAACTGTACTCATACCAGAAATGAAATAAGACAATTAATTGCTCATTCTTTGTGTTGTATATAATACACTCTATTAAATCTAAAACATTGTGCTATTTAAACATCAGTGTTTCAGTTAATGATTTCAGCCATTTCAAAAGCCTTTTTGGCCCACTTTTTTTTTTTTTTCTGTCGTTCAAATATTTTTGTCTACCGAAATTTCAGTGCATCAGTATTCTGCAGAAGTCATCACTGAGAATTCTGAAGTTTCAAAATGTACTTTCTTTCAGTGCATTTGAATACAAGATACCCTTATCAAATGATTTCCCTCTCTCGATAATTTTGGCTAAATCAACCTGAAATACAGAGTGTGGTCAGTATTGATTTTAAAAGAACATGACAAGCGAGCACTGGTTTTGTTGTGTTTATTGAAAAGGTTTTGATTGACAGCATAATTCCGTCAGGCACAGACTGATAGAGTTTAACAGCTCGGAAGGGGCACAACTGAAACAGAACGGAATGTTCCACAGATACAGAGATATGGAAAAATAACACAAAACACTGTTAGTCAACTATTCCATTCTTTTGTTAAACAGAGAGGGATGCAGATGCTGAACGCCTTTATTCTGCAAACGTGTTACCTCACCGCGTAAAGAAAGAAACCTACCTGGAATGCAATGCAATTCTTCTGTAAGAAAATACTGTAAAGAAGCTTTCATCCCTATTAAAACAAAACACACCTATATAAAATCTACTCGACATATAACAATCATTTGCAAATTTAAATCTATAATTTAATTTAATATCTTAATTCTAATAAGAGCTGAATGGCACTATCAAATAGAGCTTAAGAGGAAAAGAACAGATGTGTAAAATGAAAGAGTGTCGACATCAGACCAGTATTGCTCAACATCCAGCTACTTCAAAAGTGCTGGGAAACACATTGTCCTCTGAAACTGTCTGGATGTTCATTGTAAACATTTAAGAAAACTTTCTTCAACCCCTAAACGCATCTTGGCTGCACCTCCATCCCAAAACACACAAGCATGAAGGAATGCTGTCCTTTTGAATAAGGGAAGGTCACGGAAGCAAGCGGATGAAGAAGAAACTACAAAACAAAACAAAACAAAACATAAATACAAGGAAATAAATAATGTGGGTTGGTGACAAGGAGGGAGAAGGACCAGCAACATTGTTTGATATGTTTAAAACAATGCAAAAGGGCTGTCAGTAGTAGAGCGGAGGATGTGGAGGTGAGCCAGAGGTTACAGGTTGTACAAAATAAAAAATAAAAAAATGAAGCTGAGAGCGATCGCTTGCCTTGCCATCCCAAACCAGTAAACGAGTAACTCCACACGTAATGGACAAACACTTAAAACACTGTATCCAACAGAACACGATGTCCCTCAGCTAGAAGAAGAAATCTGTCTCTTTAAGAACCCAATCTGAGAATTAAGGTAACAAAGTGCCTTACACATACTGACTCATTTCGAAGAAACACCCTGCTTATATCTTTTCTTGATGTGGCCGCACATTCAAACCGTACGTCGCAATATTCAGCCACTCAACTCCCTCCCAGGCACTTGACAAGTACAAAAATTCAATGGTTTGCAGGAGGAGGGAGCACCTGTACAGTCACCTCCTATCAAATCTACAGTTTTCGTAGTTTAGCAGCAAGCGAATCATCCTCTTTTTTTCCCCCCATTATATATTATTGCCGGCTTTCTGCTTGAATGCAATTGTCTGAGGACACCCTGAGACACGACCAAGCTATCCCATAATGCTTCGCTTAGATTCGCAGGGCCAGAGACACTCATCTGACAACCATGCACGCTAGAGTTGAATAGCAATAACGGTTCTGTACTCATTAACATAAAACTCAGAGCAGAGAGAAAGATTTTGGCACTTTGCAAACACACCGACCTGGAGGATTACCTCAAAATGTTATTATACATATTCATTAGCAAAAGAGCAAATAAGAGCGACAAACTCATAATATGGTTTCACCATACATCTATATGCTATGGTAGGTTTTACCCACATAGCTCTCCTTCATATCATAGAGCTGGATGAAAAGACCACAGCGCTCATAATCAGAGAAAACCAACACTGTTTTTTGAAATACTGTAGTGAACGGATCTCATGCATGGAAGCCCAAATATGGATTTTTTTTTTTTAAATATACAAAAATGATGAAAAGTGCTTAAGTGTGACCAAGTTAAAAATACACACCGGTGCAGTTTCCTCATGAAGATCAGAAGCACTTGTGGTCCTTTTATCATTTAATTCAATACTGAGATATGGGCAAAGCAACTTCTGGCGTACTCGTTTCGTGTTTAGAATTCATAATTTCGTCATTTTGCTCTGCTGATATCACCAATTAGCTTCTCATACATTCTTGTCACTGTAAACTAAGAAATGGAAGAAAACAAGCAAAAATAAAACACAACCCACTGGTTGAAATCTTGCACTTCTGTGGTAAATAACTTACAAAATTTAAAAGAAAAACCCTTTGTTTACAGTACCAAAACCCGACTATAGTTTTAAACCCCCTTAAAAACCTTACGTCTATAAATAGCTTTACAAATATACATGTTAATTCAAATAAAACTTTTGTTTTGCTTTTTTAAGATTAAATGTTTACATGATCTCAACAGTGTATGCTCACTTGCTCTTAAAATGTCATTCTTTTTTCTTTTCTTTGTTTTTTTGTTTTTTTTTTAAGTACACTGCTACCGACTGCAATATGATGCATATTTATATCTATATATTTACAATAAAAACTTTAAGATACGTACAAAGCACACAGTTATATATCTTCTAATTAAATCTCACATCTAGGAGACCTTTCTCTCTTTTCTTATTAAAAAAGGATGAAAAATGTTCTTTGTGAGGAGTGGAGAGGAGAGACTGGCCATGGGTTTGATTCTCACTCCAGTCAGATATATTGCTGTAAAAACACTTCCTGTCCGTGTGTGACAGGACGACTCTTTCTGTCGCTTCAGAACTGTGCTGTAACACAGTGTCGATCCGTTCTTTTTGTTTCCTGTCCAGCAATTTGTCTGTTTTTTTGGTAGGCACGGAATGGTTTGACCCTTCTGACTGCGTCGCGCAAAGGAAAAACGAAACTGGCCGAATATAAAAATAGGAATTCTCTTTTCATAGACAAAAAGCTGAATAATGATTTGGAAGAAAAGGAGCTGAAGGAGAGGGGCGTAATCCGTCCTTCAGACCTGTGAACAGGTGGAAGTCTGAAGCTTCTTGTTGAGCGTTTCATGAGATCCACACTGAACCAGGTGCCCCGTCTGCACTGCCACCACATGCTGGTCCAGTGCAGCCACCCGGAAGGTCCCCAACAAACCACCATTTCTGTCCTGGCTGCTTATGTTCGTATGACCCCGTTGCTGTGGAGGTGATGCTTAGGGAGGCAGGGCTCGTCAGGTAAAGGGTCGTGAGCAAACACAGAGTCGTCCCCGGAGGAACAGGTGCTGTTGGAGTCTGGGCAGGTCGGGGAATACTGTTCGAACGGCACCGACAGGTCCAGATATTCCTGATGGATCAAACATACACATCAGAATTGGCCAGTTCAGGTTAATAAGAGTTAAGGTGTTTGGTTTGCTGCACGAGTGCTCTTACGTCAGTGGTGGTCATGGAAAGAACCCTGTCGTGATCCTCCACCAGCTGTCTGAATGTGGGTCTTTGAGAAGGAACAGCGTGCCAACACTCCCGCATAATCATGTACCTGCACAAATCACAACACATGCATTATATACCTGACAGAAATACAAAAAGGTGCATCCACGTCATGTCAGAATTACTGTAATTACGAGATTCCGACTTGTAAAAAGCAGTTACTTTTAATAACTCGTAAACTGACTTTTCTGAGAGCACATGCAAAAAAAAAAACCTCTAAATGTCGCCAACATCAGAGGTAAATGTAGTTAAGCATTTATCTTGTTATCTTTTATGCTTAATTCCTCTAAAATGACTATTGTTACTAACTTAAAGCAAAAACAGTCTGAAAGTAAAAAATAAACAATACAGTTGGATAACTGCTAATAATGTCCTGCTAAATAAACTAACTTAGGCATTTGCCCAACAGATGTTACTTGTTGTATTGTGGGTCTGTCTATTGATTACTTTAAAAATACAGATTAACAGCCATATAAACATAATTTTGAGTTTAAGAATGTGAACATTTTTTAAGTAGAACGGCTGGACTGTCATTTAGTAATTGCAGAGCAGTAATCACAAAGTACAGTAATTAGGACATGAAGGCAGCAAATACTGAATTGCGGCTTTTCTGATTTTTCTGATTTTTTTTTTTAAAGGTTCAGGTTTGCTTGTTTGTATGGGTGCACAATTTGTCATAAAAAATGTTTATGCTACTAACAATATGTATACTATATATACACAATCCTATACTATAATGTGAATTATTAATCGCACTAAACCATATTTGTATTATGCATTCAGCCCTACTTTATAGCTTTATTTTAAGAAAAGAATAAGAAGGTCTTCAGAGTTTCCTAAAAAGCGTACAGTTCATGAGTGCAGTTTGCAGGTTTGTCCATCCGATGACCCTCCTTCAGCAGTTTAAAGAGCTCCTCCACTGGGATACCTGGGTACGGTGAGCCACCCAGTGTGAAAATCTCCCACAACAACACTCCGTAAGACCACCTGAGATGCAAGAAAGGTCACAGTTCAGAGCAAATAAGGAGAATTCATCACACATTTACAGTACAGTACAAAATATAAGTTCAATTCACTGATAAATGTAGTGTCTTAACACTCGTTAGGCCTATACGTATATGCTGGTTGTGCTTGAAATAGTAGAGTCACAGAACTCTCACTATCTGTCTGTCTCTCTCTGGGGTGGAGATATTTGGCAGATGTGAGAGAGGAGTTTTGTTGGTTCTCACTGAGGCTTATGATGTATGTTGGTGATATGAGACGTGAGTGTATTAAACTAGAGTGAGTGTGTGAGCACATATGTGTATGTGAGTGTTATCACAAGCTGCTCTGTTAACTCAGGGCTCTTTTGTTTTGGCCCCATTCCTCCCACGCCACCACTGAGCAGTGCTAATCAAATTAGCCACGCTAAGAGACAACAGGAGCTATGAGCCAGCTAATGCTACCCGGCCAAACACACACACAAACACACAGTCAGTTAGAATCCTTATGGGGGCTGAATAATTGGCTCGTCATTATAGCACTATCCGTTCATTAGCTTTATGTTGGAGTCAAATCTCATTTACGCCCATCAGTGTGGTGCTCACACAAACTGACACACATACACACACATATGGAGTGAATGAAGGGCTCGCGGCTCATATATCATAGCATAAGTACAGCCTATAGGCAGAGGCAAATTATATTATTCTATTACTGCTGTCTCAAGCCAGCTGTGATTAAAGAGTATTTAGACATATTAAAAAGTGCAGCTCCGGGTACCAGTCTGAGTGTGATGAATGGGTGTTCGGTCTACTGAGAGACAGTGTGTAGTATACTAACATACTAATCAAAACCTGCTGTGCAGACACAGACACACACTACCATTTAAAAGCTTGGGGTCAGTGAGATTATTATTTTTTTCTAAATTAAATACTATATTACTCTTTTAATTTATCAAGAATGCACGACAAGTGACAGCATGACGTCTGTAATGCTACAGAAGATTTCTATTTTAAATAAATGCTGTTCTTTTGAACATTCCATTTATAAAGATACCATGGAAACTATATCACAAAAATATTGAGCAGCACAACTGTTTTCATTGATAAGATAATAATAATAATAATAATAACATTGATAATAGTATGACACGTTTCTTCAGCACAAAATCAATATATTATGATATCTGAAGGATGATGTGACACTGAAGACTGAAGTAATTAAGCTGAAAATTCAGCTTAGCATCAGAGAAATAAAATTAATTTTATAAATTGAAAACAGTTACCTTAAATTGTAATTATATTTTACAATATTGGTGTTTCTACTGTATTTGTGGTCAAATAAATGCAGCATAATAGACATATAACAATATATTGTGATATTATGATCCTAAGGCTGGGAACAGAAATATACGTTGGCTTTGTTTTAATTAAAAAAAGTTCTCATCCCCTTTCAACTTAGGTCAAATATGTTTTTTCACATCTCTGAGCATTGCCTGAGAATTCCAGTGCAGAAAACACTGGCACGCTCTCTGGGATGGCTTTGATGCTATCGTTACAGGGTTATGGTGTTCACTTGCATTCCTTTACCGCTTGATGAACTTTATGAACAGATGGCATGAAGTGATGGAAGGAAAAAAGAATAGGTATGCATGGCAATGTAAACTCACACATCGCTCTGGTGCGTGTAGACGCGGTCGAACAGTGCTTCTGGTGCCATCCATTTGACGGGCAGACGACCCTGAAAGGACACAGATCAGTCAGAACAACAGCGATGCTGACCCAGCAAGACATACAGACGCCCAGCGAACATCAACAGGACTGTAGCTTAATCTCCTACTGTCCTATCTAATGCAAATACACTTCAGCAGTCCGCGTCAACATCGTTCCGCTATCCCAGTGCTCTCTAATCTCCAACTGTCCCATCCAATATCCAAATACTTCACCAGCCACACCCCGCATCTAAAACCCACCTAACAGTTCCATTAAACATGTTTATTGCACCAGCGTTAGGGAAGCTAAGATGATCTTGCCACAAGATATTACAAGCATATTTAAGGTAGTTCAACTACAATAAAACCAACTGTTTAAAAAGGAGAAAGCATATTACATGCTAATAACAAAAATGTAACTACACTGAAGATATATAAGCAATTTTATTCAAATTATAACCTATAATCAGTGCTGGGATGTAATTAATTACATGTAATCTCGATTATGTAATCAGATTACAAAAATATTTTATCTATAATTAGTTTATATTACATTTTAAAAACCTCATTATCAGATTACAGTTAATTTTCTCATGGATAACATGATTATGTATTGACTCTCCCTAATTATCTAAAAGTAATTAAACAGTAGTCAGAATGTTTCTCTAAAATGAGTAATCCAACAGATTACATTACTAACTACATTTTTTTGTCATGTAATTTGTAATCAGTAATGGACTACACTTTGCCAGCACTGCCTATAATTTTTTTAGATTACATGACTGAAAATAGTGAAGTCACTATTTTCAATGCCAAATGTATTTTCTGCTACAAAAAAGACACTGGAATGAGTTTAGAATGAGTTCTACCTACACAATATGCTGATTGCAATGACTCTGTGAATCTTTTTTAACCAGTTTATCACAATGAATGAAATTATTATTTTCTTGGAGCTAAGCTAATGTCATGTTACTAAAAATGTAGTGATGGTACTGTAGCAGCACCCCTAGTTTTAGCTGGGACTGCATTTCACAATGTACTGCAGGCCAGGTAAACTGATGTGTTCAGTACCGCCCAGTCCTTTCCAACACCCACACAGTCTTATGACCAACACCAGACCTAAATCAACAGTTAATTAATTTATGACAAGCTGATCATAAACGTTCTTCCTGAACTAAGCACACACAAAATTCAACACCTGCAGGCTTGACATTTGAAATACAGCATGTAACCACATCCGCTGTGCTTCAATCCAATGCCACCCAAGAGCGCTATCCTTCAAGCATTCTGAGATTGATAATAGTGTCGACTTACGTTGGTGGTCTTCTTGTAGTAGTCAATGTTGTGCACATCTCTCGCCAGGCCGAAGTCTGCAATCTTCATCACGTTGTCCTCGGTTACCAGAACATTCCGGGCCGCAAGATCCCTATGGATACACTGACAACACAAACAGAAAGAGGCCATCTTTTATGCTCAAGTCTGATAAATACACACTATGACGTACATCTGGAAAATAATAATTGGCATCCATAGATGGCATTTAGAAACTTTATAAACAATTCAAGCATATTAAATTATTTCTAGTTTACAAACTGAGATAAGTAGATGCGTTACCTTCTTTGAGGCCAGGTACTCCATACCCCTGGCCACCTGATAGGCGCAGGACACCAGATCTTTAAATGTCAGAGTTTCATTTGGGATTTTACAAGTGTCAAACGAGTAGTCCATCCCAGGAGGCCTTCTCGCCCGCAGGTATTCCCTAAGATTTCCTTTAGAGGCATATTCCACCAGCACATACAGAGGACCTGCGTGAACACAGTCAAAAACAATTCACTCAGAAAAATCTAAACTAACAAAAGCTAAACATACTGGGAAAAAAGCCTGGATACTGAATACTGACCATCTTGTGTGCATGCTCCCAGCAAGTTGATGATGTTCTTGTGTTTTCCAATCATCTTCATCATCTCCATTTCAGACACAAGATCAGAGAGGTCCTTATCTGTGCCATCATCTAAGAAAAGGTAAAATGTTATCACAATTTATAAGAACTATTTTTGGTTTTAATATGTTTTCAATTGTAATTTATTTCTTGTAATAACGAAGCTGAATTTTCAACATCATTACTAACATACTATCTGGACACACACTCACCTTTGAGCATCTTGACAGCAACAGTAAGAGGTTTGTTGGGTTTCTCTTTGTCAATCCCAATGGCTTCAGCCATCACTACCTGCCCAAAGCAACCCTCTCCCAGCGGTTTTCCCAGTGTTAATCTGCAACAGAATCCTCAATCAGCAAAGGACAAAACTCACATTATTATGGTCATATGATGTTCACTTCAGCTTGTAACTCACTTAGTACGTGGAAACTCCCACTTGGGGTCAGAGGGCAGTTCAAGTTCAGAAACGTTGGGCAGCATGGGCCCATCGCTGGATGACAGGCGGGCGATCCGGACCAACGGGGTGTTTGAATTCATGGAAGAGTTAGATTCCAAGGACACCTGCTTGGGTAAAGAATAAAAACAGCATGTTATTGTCCCTGAAAGAGAATAAGACAGTGAGAATAAGAGCGAGAGAGAGAGAGGAAGGATCAAGATGTCTATTTTAAGAAGATCATCTACTCTGAAGTGCTGTGTTGCAGACGGAAACATGGTGTCTGTTCCTCAGAGGAGTGCTTCTGAGAGAGAGAGGTTTGTAGCTGTCAGATCTCCACATAATGGACCACAGAAGACAATATTTCACTGCTGCTGTGCACACACATAGCTATGACCTATAGTTTTGCTGTTGTCTTGTATCCATAAAGGTGCTTGGGAGTCACCAGCTCAACTGGCTCTATTTTTTCTTCCAACATCAACGGCTTCATCACAATGTATATTTATATCCCAAACTGTGGTTTCTCGCCAGCATTGATTTGCATTTTTAGCTATCCATAGCTGTCTTTGCAAAAGAATCAACACACAATGTATGCTGAATGTCATGGCAATGGCATGTTCACCTTAACTTGAGCTCTGTTCTTTTAGTTCCTAGTGAGCACTGCATTTTCCTTTAGGAAATGCAAATCTGTGTAGACTTTCATGAGACACTAAGAAAGTATGTCAGCAGTAGGAAGATCAAACTGTCTGACAATGATATCTCAATATTTTCTAAAATCAGAACTAGCTCAAAACACACACCTACACACACACACTCTTTGAATAAAAGAAGAAAAAAAACAACACTGCAACATGATTATGTAGCTTGCGTTGATTCCAGTGTGACATTGTCAGGCTTTGATTGCTGAAAATAACTTGAGGGAAAAAGAAGAAGAGATTGAGAGAGCGGCAGAGATTAGAGAGACAGTGTGTGTCAGCTGCAGCTGCTCCGATTTAAAATGTTTAAAACAACTGAGAGAGAGTGAGTTTCACCAGGAGAGAAACACGATATAAACATTGGCAGTCTCCAGGAGAGCATGAATATCCCTCTGCCACATCACATCTATGACATCCACATGGTATGTCTTCATAGGCACCAATAGCCTAAAGACATACTACAACAGCTTTACGTTAAAGAGAGAAAGAAGATAGGAAGTAGGATGATCAAATCTTGTATCTACTTTCTGTTACCTGTCTCTTGAGGGGGAATTTGGACAGTTTTTGAACAGGTGGCGTAGGGAGAGTCTTCTGTGTGTTCATCCGCATACGGCAGAGGATAATGATGACCATGGTGAGGATGAAGAGCACGCAGCCCGTAACATAGATGAGGATGTCCGCATAGTCATCCTCTCTCTCCATCTCGACCGCTGACACAGAGCACAAGAGCACAGATTAGACATGCAGTGATGATATTTTGAGACAAATGTACTAATGGGCTGCACTTTAGATGACGCAATAATTTGTGCATATATTCATACAACACACCTATTACTATTATATATACTATACATGCTTTCTTAACTGTGAATTAAGTACTTATTTAGAAGCAGTATCTACACTCTAAAAAATAAAAGTGTTTCAACATCTTTGTCTAAATGTTTCCATAAAGAACATTTGACATCTGAAGAACCTTTCTGTTTCACAAAAGATTTTTGTGGTGAATGAAGGTTCTTCATATTATAAGGTCAGAAAGAGATAGTTCTTTTAAGAACCTTTGACTGAATGGTTCTTTGTGGAACCAAAAATGGTTCTTCTATGGCTGTGAAGAACCTTTTAAGCACCTTTATTTCTAAGAGTGTACACTAAATATGAATGCAAAAGAATCACTTTTGCACAAATGATTCAAAGAGGTCTTTTCTCCAGAACTAAATGTGGCAACACAGATGCAGAATATAAAATTAGAGGAACAAAATCTGCTGAGGGGCGATGAGAAATATTTCTGGATGGTAGAGTTTCTCAATTCATCAATCTGTGTGGCAAAAGGTTCATTTTGGACCGTGTTTATTTCCAATACACATAACCACAAAATTTAGTTTATCAACTTGAATAAAACATGAAACCCAACTTAAATTGTTTACTAACTACAGCCTCGAGACTTTAATTTAGAGTAACTTTAGAAACAAGCCCCGCTAAAGGTAAGATTAGAGATCATGTTATTGTTTTGTTCAAAGTTATAAAGCAGAAAGCCTGTAGTTAATTTACAGCCACCTTACAAACTAATTAACATGCCATCGCGCCCCCATGCAGGTACAAACATCCCATAATGCCCCTCTCTCCGGGAGGCTTATTTGGCACTTGTGTGATGAGCCCCACAGATAGAGTTCAGTGGCTCTACACGAGACGGGCGATTTTAATTACAGCAGCAGAACGGAGAGCAGGATAACAGGATGAGCGCAGAGGATATAAGAATTAATGAATCGGGCCTCACAGATACTGGGACTGTGCGCCATCAGTAAATACTCCAGTAAACACGACAAGCACTTCCATCACGAGCGCGTGTGTTATCGAGTGGAAACAGTCTATGAGAAAAACCCATCATCCGTCTTTTTCTCTGCCATGTTTAAATCTGAAAACAATTACAAACTACTAGGTTGTTTTTCAGAAGACTTTAGTCAGGGTGGCATATTTAATTTGACGTGAATAAAAACGAGACTGGCTAAATCCATAGAGAATATCACAAAAACAAAAACATTTTGCAAAACAATGAACATTCAAGGACAACAGAGAAAATAGGAAGTGTGGAGACATGGGAAGAAAAAGAGTGAAGAAACACCCCAGAAAGTGAGACTACCTGGTAACACTGTAAGCCAGGCAGAGTGATGATTATAGCCAATCGAGTTCCCTGCCAGACAAGTGTATTGCCCCGCATCCTCAAAAGACACATTGGTCAGGTAGAGAATCTCCAGCTCTTTATCCGTAGTATTTATTC
The DNA here is from genome assembly GCA_032357425.1 of Enteromius argenteus. Lineage (NCBI taxonomy): Eukaryota > Metazoa > Chordata > Actinopteri > Cypriniformes > Cyprinidae > Enteromius > Enteromius argenteus. Next base: position 4,697,865 of record JAUCMR010000028.1, on the reverse strand, counting down.
CCGCAGTCTGGAAAAGCAAGGAGAGATAGAAAGAGAGAGAGAGAAAGACAGATGCGTAAACCACAACCCTTGGGAAAAGAGCAGACCCGATACCGGGAGGAAGATCTGAACGAGAGTTAACCCATCACCAGTAACCCAGAAATCCCACAATCCTGCAAATGAAGAGATGACCTAGAAGCAAAGTAAAACCCCAAACCCTGGTGGAAAATTCCACGCCCCATCAGCAACAGCAGGTCACATTAGTTTTCATCCAAATCTGTTTGAGGTGCGAAGAAAAGGAGCGGAGAAGAATATTACCAGCTTTAAGCCTAATTTAACCGCTCACTAGATAAAACTGACACCAATTTTTGTAGAAGTGTGTGTCCCGGTACTCGAGAGAGCTGTGTGTAGTGTAGGAGAAAATCAATGAGTGTATGTGGCATAGTCGCGGCTCCTATTAAACATGCTCTTGCTGCATTGATTGTGGAAGAAGAAGAAGTGAGCATTTAAATGAAGCAGACACCCTCGCCTTACATAACAAGTCCTTGAATCGGGTTACCTTTTTTATTGTGTGAAAAAGGGACGAAAAGAACAGAGAGAAACAGGGAGAGTTTAGGGGAGTTTGACTCTACGCCACCAAAGTCTTGACTGACATCGGCTGTTTGGAGAGAGATTTTTACCTGGCTGGGACAGCATGAGCCAGAATGTATTCTCTGACATGCCTACAAAGTTGTGGGCTCTGCACCAGTACTGGCCTGCATCTTTTTCTGACACATTATACAGAGTCAGCAAATCATGGGCCTCTTTTACTTTACTGACAAAACTCTGCAGAGACACACAACACACACACACTTAGTCAGAGGCGAACACGTTCACACATGAACAAACACTTAATGATTTAAAATGCTCCCACAGCTTGTTCTACCACTTTTTAAAGATGCTGATCCACTTAGGGGCAAATTCACAAAACAGTTGTGCCACTCTGGTATTTTAGTGCAAAAACCCAGGAAACTCCCGAAATCCAGTTTAACCAGGCATTATCTGCACTAGTTTAGGAAGTTGAACAGTACTTAAATTACTTAAATTAAAATTTCAGTAAGAATTCCTCTTTGCTAACTCAATTCAAATGCACAAACAGAACCGAAATTTCTCAAGAGTTTGTTTCTAAATGGCGTTTATTACTGTTCGTCACTCAAACTTAAATGTACTCATTGTCATTCTTTTCAGGTCTAACATCTTCCTTCTAATTAGGCTTCTTATAGATTGTGGCTTATTCACAAAACGTAGAGCAATTAATGTTACTCTATTAGCAGCAAAACTGTTAACAAATTTGCATAATTCCTTATAATCAGGGAACTAAACCAACACAGACAGTGCATGCAAATACACTGCAGGATAAGAACAGGAACGAGCTTGGGACATGTTGCGAGCTGGACTCAACACTAACTGCTAGGCCATCGCTCTGATGTCACTGTATGTTATAATGACATGCTTAGATATCATCATCAGCCCCGCACATATCTGCTTCTGTGTTTCTTTCAGCTGCTTCATTTGCTTTATTCTCAGTTTCCGTTCTTTTCCTTGATCGCAGGCGTAGCGCCACACATGATCTGTCGCTCAGCACTCTCGGTCTGGGAGGGCTGGGGAAGGCTTTAGAGGGTGTGCAGATGAGACTGCGGGGAAGGGAAAAGCCGGCGCGCGGCTCCCAGTAAAATACTGTTTCAATTATGTGGGAGTCTAAAATAGCGTGGCGGTCTGGCCAGCCGACGCACTCCCCTCCTCTGCCTGCTGACTCTGCCCTTCCCTCGCTTCCCGCACTCATTTTTTCCATGGCTTTTTCGGGAGCCTCTTCCCTTGTTCCCTCCCTCCTTCTCCTCTGAAGAGTGAGTGGGGCAGCACAGCTAATGGCTGTCTCCCTGCGCGACGCCACCGCGGCGGTTAGCTTAGCCTAAAACAGATGTCTGCCTCTTCTCTCACTCCACTGAGAGGAAAAAGAGAGCGAGAGACCCCTAATTCTCCAGTTGTGGAGTGTATAGTGAGATGCTAACATGGGTGGGATTAGGAGTTGAGGGAGGTGCTCTAAAAGTCACTCAAAGACTTAATATGTGGTTTCATTTAAGCCACACTTGGACACATTTCAAAAAATGCCTGCAACATCTATGATGGACCATTACAACATGCAAAAGCTAAAAATGATTCCATAATAAAAAAATTTAAGACAAAAAACTGGAAGTGTATCTTTGGATTCTGTGAGAAAATTAAACTATTATCCATAAAAAGACATACTAAAAGTTTTTTCTCTTAAAAGTGGTTCATTCATGCCTTCGTCTAATACTGTACCTTAAGGATGTTGACATAGGGGATGCCATTGGGCCCATACTGGCTTCCATTCACCTCGATGTGTTTGAGCCACTGAATGTGTGGCTGAGCATCACTGTACACCTTACAGTGGAACTCTACATCACTGCCCACCACCACCGTCTGATTGGCCGGGAGTCCCGCCTGTAGGATGGGTCGGTGAGGAGAGCGCTCTGATTGGACGAGAGGTAGAGGGAAGTCAGCAAAGAAGGTAAGTGATTTAAAGTTTGAATGTGTGTGACTGTTGCATGCTCATACCCAGCACGTCAAGTTGGTAAGTGTGCTTGATTGTCCCGTATTTGTTTTGCACCACACATGTGTAGTTTCCCCGGTCAGATGGAACAGCACTCTCCATGACCAAACTCCACTGCTGATCCCTCAACTAGAGAGAGAGGATGACAGAGACAGAGTTTTATTCATAAAGTATTACATAAGAGGTCCACTTGAAACCTTCCTCTGGCTTTTCTGTTAGCTGAAGAAAAGCAGGTGCTAAATTCTATGCCTGTATAATGTTATGACTATGATCCACTGTAGTGATAATCTGAATTGAATTTGAATTAAAGTTCCGAACAAGACAATCTGAATGTAAGCAAACATAATTAAATATGAATTGAAACCCATATACTGGAATTTTTAACTAGAATAGCAAAGCTTGTCAAGACTATCTTTGAATGTTTGCTATACACTGGTTTGTGGTTTGAGAGACAGACATAGACAGATAGATAGATATGCCTACTTTTGTGTTTCACTGGAAAAAACATACAGAGAACAATACAAGTATATTAAAATAATAACACTTATTTATAACACTTAATACCTTTAACATCACTAGACATGGAAAGTATGCCGATTGGTCAGAAAAGTCCCAAAATAAGTAAAAAAATCCTTTTGTTTACACAAACTCTTCACCTCTTACACACACACAAACACACACTTATATCCAGATCCACACTCACACACAGAACTACCCATTCATTCACAGAACACACTCTAATTGCATATATGTCTCTCTCTCTCTGCTTCTTTCTGTTTCTCTTGCACTCTGTCTCTCTCTCATTCCTCCTCTACGTACTTTGAAGGTCTGAGTGGAAAAAAATGTAACTGTGTAAATATTATGGGCTGTGTTTTTGAACAGTTGCATGGTAACACTGCCTGAGCGGGCAACACGCACATACTGTAGACAAACACACATGCATAAGAAAGTTGGCAAGGGCGTTTGTGCCCCCTGCACTCCTCCTCCCCCTTGTCTTTGAGATCCTCACCTTCTCACAGACTGCTCTCGCCGGCTCGCTCTCACCCAGTAAGGCTTCAGTGTTTGCTGATTGACATGGTGCACAGTATGAGAAATGTGTGCAAGGGAATGTCTGTCTGGAAGTAGTTGACATTTAATGTGTGTACATTTATAAAGGAAATTGCATTGTTTTGCCCTGTAATTAGTGATCATTTATTTTAAACACCTTTATGCTAAATAGTTCATTCTAAATAATCATGCACAGAGACTTAAGCTATTATTTTTTTAAAGAACAAATATCTAGTGTAGTCTCAGAACCAAAAAGAGGTCATAGAAACTACATAAAATAAACAAATAAATAAAACTAGCCATTATATAATATTTTAATTTTATCTTTTTAATATTTGTATTTTTATTTTATATATTTAATATATATATAATATATATTATATATATATTTAATATATATATATATATATATATAAAATCTATTTTTTTTTAATTGTTGGTTGATCAAGTTTAGACTAAAGGAAATGAATATTACCCTGAGCTATACATTAACTCATGCTCAGCTCCCCTTTCAGTGAAATCCTAGATTCGCCTTGTTAACTTCCCAAAAGTATTTAATGTCAACTACCCATGTGCAGTGAGACTGTAAGAGAGCGAGGGTTAATTTAGGACCCTATCTTACTTGACACTAACATTTTGTGTGTGCGTGTGTACACCATTTATCTCAATGTGTCTGCTGAAAAAAAATGCTGTGAAGAATTCTCAGCTGTTCCTCAATCTACCCGAGCACTTTATCCAAAGGGAATGGGAGGAGAGAGTTAGTACATTTATCCCATCCTTCATCAAAAGATAAGAGCTGAAAAGTGTTGCAATGTCGTGCTGGACCCCGCAGATTCAGAGAAAAAAAAGAACAGCACAAGAAAGACCCAAGCAGAGGTCTGATAATCAGTCGAAAAGCGCTGCTCAAATTCCTCCCGGCATTACGCTGTTAACATATTAAGCCTCTTTAACTCTGATGTCAGACTGGGGTTAGGAGGTAAGACCAGTGCGCTGGATATTCAGCTGAATTGTGAACTGCATAGAATATCGGGAGTAAAGGGGCTCAGGGGGTGCTAAGAAGCTCAGGTCTCTCTGGAGTATGTGTGTTTGTACGTGTATGTTCAGGATTTATGGTTGTGTCAAAACGGTGCGGGCTCGTTCCAATAGTGGTGCTGTTTAATTTGACCCACAGAGACAGGAAGCAAAAACAACTGACCCCAGGGCGAGTCATTAAAACGACAAAACTGTTTCTTTTTCTCTCTCTCAATGAAAAGTAGTACAGTAGTCTCACTGGAAACACCGTTTCACCATTAAAACAAGCCATCAATAGTGTACAGATGGCCCATAATCATACACACACTAATATGAAAGCCTTCTAAGTTCATATTGATAAAAAGAACACTTACCACTTAAAGGTCAAGTGTAGTCAGTGGTCACTAGTGGCAGAAAACTGAATTTCAAAAAGTTTCCTAGACATGCAGAACAGAATAATGTATTCTGATTGTTTCTGAGTTACTGAGGATCTTTTGTTTGCCCACAAATGCCCAAAAGCTTTATTGGAAAGCAGCTGCAAAGTGGGCCTTATGTTAAACAGCAAAAAATCTGGCTACATGAGATATTAAACACTTGACCTTTAAACATATTTTCACACATAAATGAATAAAAAATTGCACCTAAGCAGTTAATAAAGACATACGCTGCTGTGGCCTACAGACAAAAGGCACATTTGTCGGTGGATTAGAGATTCACTGATGCTCCAAGCATGTAGAATTTAGCACTGGTGGTCCCACAGAGCAGTGCCACTGAAATTGAGCCATCTCTCGGAGGACGTAACAGTCTTTCTTCAGCTTGCTCGTCAATTGAGCTGTTGAATATGTCGCAAGCCGCTCGCAAACACACACTCAAACGCAGCGCTTTCACAAAACGTTAGTGTGTATGTGTGCGTGAGGTGTGACTAACCCACAGTGCCACAGATTAGCATTCTAACAATGCGACTTCGGCTGCCATATGTGAGCATGACAAAAGCCACGCCTCCCCCTGCCAATCAAGGTCTCTAAATCGCCACAACAACACCCTCTCGGAACCTCCCCCTTCTGATGACTCAATAGAGAGTTGACCTTTGACCTTAGAACCCTGCCAGTCGGGCACAGAAAGTCGTGTCTGTTTGTATGTGTGTGTTTGCGTTAAATGTGTGCGAGGAAAGCTGTGGGAAAGTCAACTGTCTAAACAAAGCCATGGATCGTTTCAAACAATGAGAGTACGGCATGTAACTCATTTTCTAGCATTTAAAACTCATTCGGCAATCTTACCGCATTTAGCCAGCAATTAACGCACCCTGACCGTCGGCCAGAGAGTTAGCCGAATTTACAACTGGCTCCAGTGCCAACAGAAACATGATCACAGCATTATTGTTCCCCTTGCAATGCAAAAAAAGAGCTTTAAGATGGAATACGCTGATCTCTCAGGGAACTCCTCATGTTTAATTTCACATAACGCTTTGCATTTTAACACGCCATTGAGTGCGTTATCAAGCCATCAGGCCTGGCATATCCACACACACAAGGGGGTCACACATCCTTTCGCATAAATATAAGTGCCATGACTTTTAGCCTTGGTTTTAATAGAGACAGAAGACATTCAGGGTGAGCTGTCAAGCTCCTGTGTATGTGTGTGTTAAATAAAGCTATTATGATGCTGTCAGAGGTCTCTATGCCAACAGTGACTGTGCTGAAGCAGAGGACAAGTCTGATAAAAAGGATGACCCTGGGTCAGCGCGGACCCCTGGTGTGTGTATACACGTGTGTGTTTGTAAGGGCGGGCCAGTCACACTATGGCCATGGAGAGGTGGAGAGGTCAATGTTTTGTTTCTAAATGTCTCTCTTAGAGGACACTGGTAATATTCTATGCATATAGGTCAATTCAATACAAAGCAAAGCTGTGTTAAAGAATCTAAATGTGTGTGTGCAAAAAGAGTTCACTCAGAAGATTCCAGTTGTGTTTCAGATGTTTCTCCTTAAATTCAGCTTAATTTAAAAACAAAAATGGGAGTATAAAGGGAAAAATTTAATGTGGATAGCTATGGTCTTGGAAGAACTTAATGAGCAATGCTTTATATTGAGATCTTTTAATTTTAGACTTTCATATCTTTGCAAATCTGAGCTCAGTTTGGGATCTCATCTGAAGAGGGGGTGTCTAAAAATACTGGTGTCTTTTAATCAGGATAAAATTCTATAAAAAAGGAAAAACAACTGGGTTATGAGAGACTAGATGTAATTCATGATTTTTACTTTCCAATGGGGAAAATGTGTGACTCTTTAGGAAAATGGTATTTAATAAAATTGTAGTATTTAAAGGGGTAATTCACTGAAACATCACAAACTCATGCTCATGTAGTTCTAAACCTGTGTGACCTACTTTCTTCTGTGAAACAAAGAATCAAAAAGTTGTGGTGAACATTGACTTTCACTATACACACAAAAAACATCTTTTTTGGTCCTAAGAAGAAAAATGTAATACATGTTTGGAAGAACAGCAAATACTGACAAAACAGTTTTTTGAGTGAACTATCCCTTAAATTGTGGGGGTTAAATCACTGAGCATTAAGGAGCCCTGAGAGCCATGAGAGATTAAAAACAAAATATATATACTAATATAATAATGAATAAAATGATCAGTGGACAGCCTCCAAAACACGTCACAAACAACACCCGCACAAACGCATCGACACATAAATAACAAGACCACACAGAACTTTGTGTTCTTCTGTTCTTTCAGAGGAACAGCAACAGGTGGACGTATCCTCTAGAGATGATGAGCAAATAAAATCCAGAGCGAGAGAGAGAGAGCAGATGTTGGGGATCTGTGTAAATTATTACTATTTGCAGATTCTTATTATCTGCAATCCTAAACACACCATCACATGTTTGCACATGCACACGCACATGTTCTTAATCGGTATTCAAATTGTCTTACTTTAATCCCGCCCATTCTTTGCTCTCCCTTGAATTCCTTCCCATTTTTCAGCCAGTGGATGGTGGGAGTGGGGTTGCCGGCAGCAGGACAGCGGAACTTCACTGTATTAGCGGCGGGAACGGCCAACAGTTTCTTCTCCATCCGGTCAGAACGGGTCCAGTATGGACCTTCTGTTAGATATATAAGAATAAAATGTTTAGTTGAAAGTATCAATGACATTCTGAAAGCACACAAAAATATGTCTGTGTGCAATACACAAATCCTTAGGTGCAAATGGATCAAATATAAGTGTATGTTGACATGATGCCCTATTTTTTAGGGGGTAGGGTGTTCCCTCTCTGGGAGTCTTCGTGTGGGTGAATGTTTATGGAAAGATTTTTCTTGCTCGCTCTGTGGCAGCGTCAGACTGGCTGCCTAATTCCCAGACTGAATTAAAATTTGTTTGGAAAAGCAAACAAGCTTACATACACTCTTACGTGAGTGTGAGGTGCGTTTATGCTCTCGCAGACCGAACTCCCTGTGTTAAATCCTTCACAGAGCCGTGAACACACAATGCGGATTCCTAATAATAACCTATTATAATAACAGAGCAATTTTCCTTCATTTAATCTTCCCACAAATTCTGTTTATAATGTTGACTGTCATGTGGTCAGGTCTGTGTTTACGCTTCCTAGCAGCTAATGCCAAATATCACAGCATAAATACTTACAGTAACATCCTTTAGCTAAAATAATAGTCATTATTTTTATTTTCAGTTCAAGTCTTGAACTTTGTGTGTGTGCATGTGTCTTTAAGAGACTGAGAAAACATACTTTCATCCCTCCTCAAACAATTAACTCCAGATCAGATCAACCCGCGAACTTGGAGATTAAACCCACAGACGCCACATTTCGCTCCAGACGTACATGCAAGCTCACAAGCATACATCTGTGAACGCGCGCACACACAATAAACCCATTAACTAGACTGAATATAATTCTCTTGCGCGTTATTTGCTCATGCTATCAGATGGTGAATGTAAAGGGTGATTGGCAGGCTGGCATTTCCTTTGGCATAACCGATACACTAATGCCTGGATACACACATACTTCCAGTTTTCAAAGCATTCTTAGATGGACAGTGATCCATCAGGAGCACAACATTGGTCTGTACCATACAGAAGACCTGGCTATATGTGTGTGTTTGTGTGTGTGTGAGTGGTCTGCCATTTTATAGAGTTCAGCACAGACAATTTGAGCTTTGAAGTGGGAACCGAGAATCTACAGTGACCCAACTTTTTTTTTCCATTTACTTTTATTCTACCGCCAAAAAAAGCCATCAAAGTACAGCACAACTCTACACAGCTGATATTACACACAGCTTGCTTCAGTCAGCCAAACTGAGAGCAGTAACTAGCACTGCATCATTAAGATATTACAGAATGATGTCATCAGATGTCACACGACCTCAGCTCTTCTCAAATGTTCCAGAGAGCCCAGACCTCACAGCTCTCAGCTCTCTCTTTCTCTCTCTCTCTCTCTTAATTAGAGCTGGATTACTGGTCATTAAACTCTAAAGGGGTTTTGGTTTTTGTCTAATCCTTCGTTTCATGCCCTCCCCTCAACCCTGAGACCCTCCCCCAACCCTGATCCCACTACAGCAGACAGATGCATTAGCTTTCCCTTCCCTCTCTTTCTTTCTTTGTGAAAAATCACAAACAAGATCTCTTTCAAATCTCAGTTGTTTCTCCTACAAAGCAAAAAGATTAAATAAAGATAAAATTGGAAAAAGTCTAACATTGTTCTCACTCAGAAAAAGATGCCACTAATCTAGCATCATGTTGAGTTTCAAAAGAGATTTAGTATTATTATAGTATTATTTACGTACTATAATAGTATTTACTTATATTTTCAGTTAGAATGTTTAATTTTTAATTTAAAGATTTAGTTAGCTTTATTATTATCATTTTATTTATTTGTTTATTTATTACAGTTTAAGTTGAGATTTAGTTGAGTTAAACTTAAGTTGGCATATTTTGGTTTTTCAAGTTTATGTGTTCACTGAAAAAAAAAAAAATATATATATATATATATTTAATTTTAGCTGGATTTCAGTAACCAAAAAAAATAAATAAATAAAATGTATTAATTAATTAATAGTTTTATTTCAGAATAACATGACTTCAAAGATCAGGGCTATCCTATCAATATTATGTTTTTTTTTACTCTATTCACAAACTGTATATTATCTTGTTCACATATCTCTTTTTTTTAATTTTCTCTTTTTTTTACCACATTTTTATTTTTTTTTGTATTTTTTTATAAATATGTACAAAACCAGTGATTCAGATTCTCTTGCTATATAGATATATGGCAAGACATATAACCTGCACAGACATTCATCAAAATGTGTTTAAAATATATGTATTTTATAAAATCAATCAGGGCTGCATTTTCCAAAAGCATCATAATCCTAAATTGATGATAGCTCCATTGGTTTCAATGGGCCTACGATGTGCTTAAGCTTACAATGTTTTTGGGAAACAAAGCTCAGGTCCCTTAAACGAGAACTTAATAACACTACAACCTAATAAGTAAAGAAAGCAAATCTCCCTCTGGTTTCTTTCTTTACCTGTTATACACGAAGTCAAAGACATTGTGGCATTGTCTCCGACAATGTTTAGTGAACATTTGAACATTTTTAGTCACATTTCATTTAACACTGTTAGACTTTAAACTATTTCTCTTCTTTTCCTTTCCTCTCTCTCGATCCCTCCTGAGAATTTGTTTTAGCATCAAGTGAGAGAAAAAAGCAGCTGATGAAATGAGATGCAACCTAAACCCAGCTAAAAAAGAGAGCAATCTCATGCATTTCTTACACAACAGAGAGACCTCATGAAATCTCAATCAAAAAAGAGGACTGAAATGAGAAATAAGAGGGTGAAACACACCATTTCCATTACCTGCATCGTCCTCATCTTCATCATAGTCCTCATCATCACCAGAGGACAGCGAGTCTAAGAGAGACCGAGTGACATAGAGAGAGAACGATATTATTACTACACAGCACAGTGGCCTTTCTGTATGAACAATGAACCTATTCATATGATCTGTAGAATGAGAAAAATAAACTGATAACAAATCAAAACCAATTACTGCACACACACACCCTCAAACACTCGCACACACAGCAGTTAATGGATGGCAGATGTGAGCAGAGATTCAGTGAGCAAAACGTCTCAGAGATTTCTGACAACAGCTGTATTTTTACACACATGTCCTGAAATACACACACACAAACACACTCTCGTATCCTGCTTCTAAATGAACTCATTCAGAGGGAGAGAGGGAAAAAAATGGCATGACCCTAAAAAAAGAGATTATTCTGTCTTCAGCTCCTCCTCTATGAACATTTACACAGGTAAAACTGTACAGCACACACTCTTAAAATACCACCAGAGCGTGAAATCCAACACTAGGCCTATTTAGTGCTAAAGATATGCTGTTACTGGGACACTGAAGCTTTCTGTGTGTGGCTTTCACGGTGTTAGTTGCACCAAACCATCAGATTTACTCTATTTTCATGTTTTGTGGCTTAACAGTCTACTGGAGGTTTGTCTTTTATAAAATGTTGTTGTTCATGTTTTTAAAAAAATTAGCACACCCAAAAGTTAAACATGGTCAAGACGTAAATGACAAAACCCATGCAAACAAATAATGTCATTGACATCAAACCTGTTTGCCACCTTATAAGAAAAGAGCAAAGAACATTTTCTTTTTCTGTATGATTCTTACGCAAAGCTTTAGAAGACTCACACAAGTTAGTCAATATTCACTTTCATTACATGGAAAACAGCAGCTTGAACATTCTGTAAAACATCTTCTTTTATGTTCCACACAAAAGAATCTCGAACAGGTTTGGAATGAAATATGGTTGATTAATGGTGTTTTTTTAACTATCTTTGTAATAGTCTCTTGTGTGTGCAGTGTGTCTGGTAGCTGTGTCTTGTGTTAAAGTGTGCAGAACAGGATATTGCTGTCTTGTGGACTCTTTATCGGCATGCGATAATTGGTGCAGGTTGTGTGCTTGTTTGGCTTTTTTTCTGTCTTTCTCCAGACGCCGGCGTGAAGGAGAGCCGATCTGCCCTGGCCTAACGCCAAACACATGTCGGTAAAAAACAATTCTCCCTGCTCTCTTACTTTTTCCATCTGCTTTAAATGATGAGGTGATTCCAGATAATTACATTCTAATTAGTTGTCAATGAGCAGCTCAGCTTGTGTCCATGAGTTTACAGAACCAAAGATCACTCCATACTACCATTTAAACACACACACACACCCCACAAAAACAAAATTTCTGCATTCCAACATGTAATGTCTGCTTATCTTAGAGTTTAATGATATATTTTATTAGCATACTATCATACTTCTACTATTCTTCACTATTTAATATTTTGTACTGTTCAAAATCATGGAAATTTTCATTAAGCATAAGCATTATATTAGTCAAATTAAACTGGGAGTAATATTAAAAGCCGTTTTAAATGTTTTTCTTCACTTTTTAATTGATTTTAACTTTATTGCTTGATTAAACACACATTAAAATATTTTTACATTATTTAAAATATTGCATTTTATTTTTTAAATTCTTACCTTAAAATGTTCTCACATTTGGCCTATAATTAAACGGCACTCACTGAATTCAGATCATCTGTCCACAATGTATGAAATGTGTAGAACTGTATAATACATAGTATCACTATTTTTAAATGATAATAATAATAGACAATAGAGAGTATACTACATAGTAAGCAGTCTTCAGATTCCATTCTAAACATAGTCAGTGCACTTTAAAGGTTTGTATAGTAAAAGATGACAATACCTGACAGGCCGGCTAAATGGGCCAAATGTGACAGGCTCACAAACAACAATTCTATTCAAGAATATTTCACACTGATTTGAATCTACAGGGACCGAAATATGCAATTTTCCTCCACCAAGGAAGCTCTATTTTTGTAATTCCCTCATTTTTATTCTGAGTAAAGCCCTTGTCACAGTCTAAAACAATCCTGTTCAGTCCGTGTGGAATATTAAACAACATGTAGACTATTTAACATTCTGCCTTCGAGTGTGTGTTACTGTGCTTGTATGATAAATGTCAAGTCAGCCTGTAGGTGTGTGCTGGGAGTATGTCTCAAGACCTGTTTGCCTGCTGGGAATGAGTCTGACTGGCGAGTTTCCAATCAATGCCTCGCATGCCTGAGCTTGTGCTACTGTACTAAAATAACGACAACACTACTTAAATATTATTGGGAGAGACTGACCGGTGACTCTGACGGTGTAGTTGCTTAGCAGCGTGCTGCTGTGGGCATGTCTACAGGAATACACCCCCGAGTCTTCATAGGAGATGTTGATGATACGGAGCACTTTTTGCCCCACCCGCGTACGGTTGTTAGGAGACACAGTGTCACCGTCTTTCTGCCACACGATGGGGGCCAGAAAGTCACGCGGTATGCAGGACAGATCTACAGTCTCCCCGACCCCTGCCACGTAGTCATCCAGAAAGACTTCAACCTCACTCGACACCCAATCTAACAGAGAGAAAACAGAGAAAGATGTATTAATGGAGTACATTTAATATACAGTGAATGAAAGTATCAATAATGAAATTAGATTTGTGTAGATATTCTATCCGAAGTGACTTGAAGGTACACATTAAGCTATATAGCAAGGCTATGTAAACTGCAGAGTTGGGGAGTAACTAGTTACATGTAACAGAATTGCATTTAATTACATCAAATTAAGATAATAAAATTAATTAGAGTTATGAAAATGTAAATGATTACATGGGGGATACATCTGAATATTTCCACACGCATATACAGATTTGACTGATTTCTTTCCCAAATAGAATTGACTGCTTTAAAATATGAGATACCAATGTCTCAGAAGTTTAAGACACAGATTAGGACACAAGCTTTTTGGGTTTATGTATATGCTTTATTTTTTCAAAACATTATTAGATGCCAGTGTTTCATATGCAAGGATTTGTTAAACTATATCTTATGATTTTAAATCTGTATTTAACCACAGATATCTCAAAGGAAAAAGAGGTAATAAAGTCAGATTTTCTGGTGGTGTGCTTAAAAATAAAAATATCATCATCTTAATTCTAGTGAAAAGGGGTTTTGAAAATCTGACAGTAATCAGAGTTGAGCACTAATATAGTTAAACTTGATTTAATTGTTTGAAAATGATTAACAGTTGAAAACATTTGTGAGAAATTAGAAACCTATTGCACTTCCAAAGTAACTTTCCAAACACTGGTAAACTGTGTCAAGTGTCACTGCATTCCAAAATGTGTCCAAGCGCAATTCAGAACGCAAGGAAGGTTTTTTCATTTACCATTGTCAGGGCTTAGCAAGAGTTTGAAGGCAATCTTGCTTAGCAAGTTAGGAAAAGCTGACATGTTTATAGCAAGCTAATCTAATTGTACAGGTCTGTGATGGTGACTCATGCACTCTTGAGATTTGATAGCATTAAGATAGCATGTTAAATCATGATTAGACAGAAGCAACACCTTTTTTTCCTCAGTACTGTGACATCCAAGTGAAACGGATTATCAAAAAAAGAAGAATTCATTATTCATTGTTGACTGGATGGAGGCAGATTTGAATGCAAGTCCACCATACATTAACATCTGTTATTTCACCTGAAGATTGACATTTTGATTTAAAACAAAGGTCCAAAAAGTTCAAAAAAACTAAATATATACATAGATGAATCATTCACAAACAAATCAATATGATGCATTTAGAAAATAATTGCATCTAGTAGAGTTTGACAGAGAGATCTACAGTATAACACTACAAAAATCACTATATTCTTGCTCCAAGGTGGATCTAAAAATCACACAAACGCGCACCAGGAAAAATAAACAAATATGTTTAATAACCACCCCGGTGAACGCCATGGAGACCCCGCTGAGATGCAGAAATACTACATGCTGGAATAAATATTCCACCTTACAGAGTTTCCTTCATTTTCCCTCTCTTTTTTCCATCCCCTCCAATAAACCTGGCTTTCTTTCTGTAGCATCTCTATCACTCTTTCGTTCTCGCTTTTCAAAGTGACATTCATCTCCAAGAAGAGCGGTGACAGACTTACAAAGGATTGATACATTTGATAGATGCTGTGTGTGTGTGTGTGTGTGTGTGTATGAGGTCAGGAGTGTGTTGGCAGACGGCTTACAGACAAGACTAAGCTCGAGTGGAATACAGAATGGAGTGTATGAATTATAGATTGCCCGCTACATGTGAACGCATATACACACGCTGTTAAGTGCAAAGTCCAAAAACACCACACCATCTGAGGCTTTCTGAAGGCCACGTGAAGTGTTAATATCTCTTTGATCACTTCTCATATCAGTTCTTGTGTGTTTCACTCCTGACGCCGTCACATCTGCCTCTCCGTCCCCTCTTTTTTTACCTTTCATCTTGTCTTTCACTCATTTCTCTACCTCTTTCCCTCCTCTATACTACTCTATACTGACATCAGACGGTGGCTCCTTCAGTGAATAAACGCCGCTGTGTGTGTGTGTCTATTCTATATCCTGTGAAAGAGAGGGAGTGTGTGTGTTTGTATAATATATGCTGGGCCCAGTGAAAGACACTAATGTGCATAGGGGAAGGGGTTATAAATAAATATCATAAATGGCTACTGTGTGTTTCCATATTTCCCAGGAGGTGTGTGGAGAATGAAGCCATTGTGAGGTTTTACAGGGCTGATATAGAAATCTCTTGAGGACCACAGATCTGGGGCCAGTTGCATAAAAGGAGAAGACTAGTCTTAAAAGTTAGTCAGCTACATTTTTCTTTAAGACAAGATCATAGTTTTTTTTTATTTAGTTACATAAAAATGTAGATTAGTCTAAGTTGAATACAAAAAATAAAACCGATTGCTCTTGGCTAACTGCTAGCTGGTCAGACCAGCTCTTAAAGACACTGTCTTAACATGGAGGCTAAGTTTATGCAACTGGCCCCAGGTGAGAGTTTTATGAAAACTTAAACTCTGTATATGTGTCACCTTTCTCTAAAAATGTATAAAACATAGCATGTGTCTGCATTCTGCTATACATTTCTGTTTATTTCAATGGCAGTTGCTTGGCTGAAATATGTGACTTGAAATATCATAAGACTAACCACTCCACAGGATATGACATCATGACAACACTGATTGGCTAAAGGCAAAAAAGGCAAAACTACTAGATTACTAGATTTCAGCAGCGGTCATCCATCCCGGATGTGAACCTTTGGCAATGTCCTGACCTTCGTGACCACAACGCTACCGTCCTCCAAAGCCTGTAATCATACTTTCACCCTATAATCAGCTTCATGTATTTTCATAATCAGTGTAGATTCAAGCACTGTTTTATATTCAGCACACGCACTTGCATGTATTGAGGACAGTTTTCCTTTGATCATGCAGAAAAGATGAAAGGTTTTTTTTGTGTTTTGCCAGAGTTGTGCAGGGTAATATGTGAGATGTGATTTAAAACCTGCTGCCATGGGCAACACAGCAGTTGCTGGAATATATTTGACTGCTTTTATGAAACGAACAGGTCAACACTCTGTGTGTGTTTGTGTGTGAAGGGCATTTTAGGAGTAATCGGAAAACAGCAGTTTTGATATCTAATTTAAAGGTATTGCATGTGTGTTTTAAATAAAGTGTGTTTAGTTGACTAAATGAGGAGATATCTTAGATGTCTGTTAGTTTTCAATATAATATTTAAAGGAATAGTTCACCCAAAAATGAAATTTCTGTCATCATTTACTCACCCTCAAGTAGTTCCAAATCTGTTTGAATTTCTTTGTTCTGCCGAACACAAAGGAATATATATGGTAAAGAAAGTTTGTAATCAGGCTGTTTTGGGTCACCATTGACTTCCATAGTAGGAAAAAATACAATGGAAGTCAATGGTGACCTACTCGAGGGTGAGTAAATGATGACAGAATTTTCATTTTTTGATGAACTATTCCTTTAACATATAAGAAAAAAATAACATTAGATACATATTTACATTTAGTCTCTCATACGATCACTAAGGCAGAATTTATTTAATTATTGTAAACATTGTAATATCCCGACTTGCTGCTTATTAGCAATGTTAGCTTAGTAACAATATTTTTGAGGAAACAGTGTAAAAAATCTTTGGAATTTTTGATGAACAGAAAGTTGAAACATATAACACGGAAATGTTTTGTAGCAGTATTAAATTACTTTTGATAAGTTTAATGTGTAATTGTTAAAAAAACTTTTGAACAGTAGTGTAATGTAAGCGTTTTGCATATTTAGAATAAAAAAAAAGAAGATTCACACTCACACACACAAGCACGTGTGTGTTGGGTGGGGTTAATGTGGCCTCTTGATTTATTTGCTTGTTTTTAGGGACGTGTATTGAGTCGCTATGCTGTTAGTTCCAACATTCACTGACACACACATACAGCTGACAGCATGTGATAAATGTGTGTACGACTAACAGTCTCTGGTTCCACTTGTTTTGGGTGTTGCAACAAAACGACAGGTTAAAACAAGAGAATATGGGGGGAGGCTAAAGAATCTGCACACACACATACACACAGGCTGAAAGCACAGGTACGTGATCTATTGTGACACAGTGTAATCAATACATGTAGCTGATTTATATCAGGTAATTAGTCTGCACCTTTATCTACTCACACACACACTCACACACACTCACACCAACCGGAGCTGTGCCAGTCTGCTCTTTTGCCGTTTCCCGCTGCTTTCAGCCGTTTGGCGTGATACACTCAGTCAACATCCCCTACTGTCGTCTGACCTTCAGACTGAACGCAACACACATTCACACACACAATCTCATGCACACTTCTTGTATGCCATCTCCTTTCCGCTTCCTCAGCCTCAACATCATCCAATCTTGTTGCGTTAAAAAATTGTCTTCCTAAAGCTGAAGTCTGCATCCACTGTATGTGTGAATCGCAGATGCCGGATGTAAAAACCTCATGGTTCTGAGCCGGATCCTCCTCTGAATGAGACTGGCGGGAGAGAAAGACTCGATCGGCGACTAGGATTACGACAGAAAGAGAGGTGGGCGGAGAAGGGTTTGCAGCTTGTTACCTCTTTTATTCTGTCCTGTTGAGGCGTGTGTGTGTGTGTGTATGTGTGTGTGTGTATGACGGCGTGCCCCTGAGGAAAGTTTAAGAAAGCTGCTGCATCCAAAAAGCCTTGTCTACACACACACACACAAACCCTCCCGCATCAGTGCGCTAATTAGTAACGGAAGCTGGATGTACTGAACATCCAGAGTCTGAGCCAAACTCTTTAGCACACATTCATACAAATATATATACATATAAATGTACCTTGTTTTTAATCTTTGTCCTAAAACATTCTTTTATAGTTTTTCCAACACAATCACATGTCTACACTCTCAGACTTCACACACACACACTGAAACAAACACACAGGTTGTAATCAGGGACCGGACCATCTTAATTGTCATTCCATAGACGAACTGGCCTAGTTTCAAACCCTACACACTGTACAGAACACACACTCAAAACTCACGGCAGCAGCTTGTAAAATGAACAAACACATGCTCTTAATCTAAAGCAAAGTCAGCACATCTTTGGATATTTCACAAATGTCTTTATTCAGACCCAGTTTCTTCTCTTGAGTATTTTTCTCAGAATTAAGATTAACAAAAACTATTCTGAACATAAAAAATGTTTAATTTGGAGTGGAAATGATGGCTTGTTCTTGATTAAATGTGTCATTTATTAGGACACACCCCAATATTAGTGGATTTTTTAAATTTGGACCCACCCTTGTTTTGAATTTTCTGTGAATTTAATATTTGAAAACACGTTATTGTACAGTGTCCTTGTTACACATTGCATGTACAACAGTAAATTATGCAAAACTACAAGCAACTAACCTTAAAACAAACCATACTCCCTAAAATAAGCACATGTTGTTAATTAATATAATCCAGCAGCATAATATAATCTTAAATAAAGTTTAACTAAATAAGTATTTTCTGTGTGTAATTTAGAACAATGCAGTACTCAATCACCATTATTTCATCATCTAATATACCAATTGCCAATGTATGTAAATGCATATATATCTCAAAATAGCCAAACATTGCCTGATTCCTCATTTTGGCTAACATAAATGGGTCTATCGCTATATTAAATAGTTGTATGTCAAATGTGTAAATGTGTGCTGTAAAGCCAAGTGAGATGTCTTGCGAACAAAGTTCACAAAGAATAAGAAATGAGCTGAGTGAGATGTTATTCTTTCAACTCTGTGACCTCAAATGGCCCTCAAAGAAACACAAGCGATCAAACAAATACACACACAAACACGTCACCTCTCCATGGCCCCTGCCCTGCCCCCTTTACCCACTCTGTCTTTTATTCTGAATAGAAACATAGTATTTTCAGAGAGAACCCAGAGAGAGAGAGATGGGGTATTACTGGGCAGGAAAAGTACTAATCCTCTGCCTTGCTTCCTTCCAGCCAATGATACCCAGAAGCAACTGGCAACAGCTGCTCAGAAAGATCCCAAATCACACACACACACACACACACACACACACACAGTGTATTAACATGAATATGCAATCCCATTAATAACACAAAATTTTAAACAAAAACAGATTCCCCTAAACATGTGACACACTGTTTAGTCTATCACACAGTATAAACGGCTAATAACTGAAACCAAAAATTTCATACGGCCTGCTGTCCTTGTGTAACATTATAACAGTTTATAATGTTCGCACACTGATAAACAAAGGCAGCACTTGATCACTTTCGGATACAAATTGATCTGTGTGCGGTATAAGCGTTGTTACACTGTCATTAAGGCATTATTAATGTTTTATAAATTATTCATAAGCATTTCAGGTGAGAAAGCAGCCGTCATAGAGGACTCTGTGTTCCTGAGGAGCCTACTATATAAGATGCTAAGCCAAAGCTTAAATCTAACCAAACTCCAGAGCAGATTGATGGATGGACTGCTGTTTGTGCGACACATCAAGCACTGGTTTGTTGTGGATGTGTGTGTGGGATGGTATGTGTTGGACCAGGAATATTGCCAAGGCAGAGGTTCATTCCATGGGTGGTAAAGGAGAAGTGTACATGTCCCTGTGTGTGTGTGTTTGTTGGACTTCTTACAGCACATAACTTCTGCCATCTGTTCATGACTGCCAGAAGTGGTATAGGGGAGCTGAGGGAAATCAGCAACACACACACTCAAACACACGTTGACTTGGCCAAGTGAGTAGTTACTGTAGACTTCCATTGTTTTTATATAAAGCTAATTATAATTGCTAGAGACTCTAACTCTAACCTTTAAGAAAAAGCTTTTAGAACACCCCAAACTTTGGAGTCTGTATAGTTAACATACGCTCTGTATATAACATGAATGGACAAGGAAAAACCTTTCAGTGCAAACCTGTCTGAAATGAAGCAAATCCTGCTACACTTACACATATACACACACACACAGCAAGCCGTTTGTTTTACCACTTATGACTTTATGTAAGTATCTAAGTAATGTCCTTCAGGGGAACTGATAATTACATTGAAGACACCCATCCTACAGGTTGACAGGCCAGCAAGTGTGTACGTGCTTCACACGCCTGTGTGTAAGGGTGTGTGCATTACTGCGCAGGTATCTGGTACAAGGAAGTCTCTCCACGTGTGTGAACAGGTGGTTTTAGACACCATTTAGAGAATGTGTTTCTATGCTCATTAATAACTCATCTGCTGACCTGCAGTGAGTTTCAAAGAGCATTACTGAGGTGAACCAACTCCAGCTAATAACAGCAAAAGAATAACACTCACACAAATGTGCAAAGGGTCTTAAAATGTGTGGAAATGCAAGTGCTAGTATGTAATAAGAAGAAGGATTGCAATTAAACCATAACAAACACATGCATCCAGCTACTTTGCTTCATATGCAGCTTCGTGCTGTGTCTAAGAACACATCTTACTCATGTTAACTTCACTGTAATGTGCGGCCTCTTGTGGCTTATTGCTTTAATCTGTCTGTCTGAAATGATCAATTTAAACGTACTGTCTCTGGATAAACAGGCCTTAAATGAAGAATAGATGAACAGAAAGAAAGAGAGAGAAAAACAGGGGATTTGGTGGTTAGGATTAGAAGTGAAAAGAGAGCTGGGTGGTGAAGTGTTTGCAGGTTCTTGTCTCATAACAATTCCTCTTTGTTTATGCTGTGGTTTAGCTGAAGACTTTCTGCATTCTCTCCTTTGGACCATGTGTGAACATTAACTGTAATTCTCTCGCCGTCTCCTAATATTTACGTGCTATCAGTATGAGAAATCAGATCCACCAGCAATCAGACGATCTCTCCCAACACACACTCACTAAGCGGAGAAATGAGCCAAGAAAGCATCAGGCTCCTTTCTATTTTTTAAGTGACTGTAACATGTTTATTAGAGCCATCTCCAAACACAACAGAGACTCGGGTGAACTCAGCCAAGAAACCTGTCTTTAACAAACAACTGATAATGATAAACCTCTCAACAACATGGGCTCTCATACCTGCCCACATATGCAGAAAATCCAGACGCTATCTGCCTGGAGTGATGAGCTATTATTGAGTCCACACACACACACACACACAAACACACACTTAGCTGTCATGTAATCCACTCTGCAGGGCCTCATCCGTCAACTGTGGGATAATAAATCAATGGCAAGGACAAAGTGTGTTTACATAATATCAGCTACACAAGTGTTCACTGCAACAATACCCACTTTGTGCCACCTTACAAACTCAGCCAGTTACACACTGCCCAATCGAAGAGGCTGTAACTCGAGCTCCTTAAGAACAGAGAATCACTGACAACCTATTCATTTTAAGCATCTAATAAATAACCAACAATATTCTGCTTTTGAAAGTGTCCAAAATGTACATTTTAGAAGTGCTTGCACTGAATCTGACAGGTAAGTGAAGCCTACATGAATTTAGAAGCTTTGATGAAGGTTTACAGATTTTAAAAAAGGAGATGCAAAGATTCAGATGAATTCAAATGAATCACTTAGTATGTGAACACAGTTTGAATGATTCGTTTAAGAGAATCGACCCATTTTTTTCAAACAAAACATCACTGTTGTCTCTAGATCTACTCTAGGTGACAAAATGCAAAACATTACATTCACTATAGAAACAACCAAGACATTTCCAGTAATTTCAGATAACTTTGCAAGTGTTTTTAAAATTGTTCTGATTCCGACTGATTCACATATGAATCCCTAATTTGTAAATTTGTCAGATTCATTAAACATAACCTCTTTTTCAGAACAGAACAAAATATTCACAAATCAATCTTGGTATATCTATGTACCAAGTATTTCAGATCTAAACACTAAAAAACTGGGATGAGTAATACTTTTTAAATAAATTAATACATTTATTTAGTATGGATGCATTAAACTATTATTTAGCAAGGATGCAAATAAACATTGTTACAAAAAAATTCTGTTTTGAATAAATGTTATTGTTTTGAATATTCTATTCATTAAAGAATCATCCAACTTTTCAGCAATGAATAATAAAAATAATTCTTAAGCAGCAAATCATCATATTAGAATGATTTCTAAAGCATGAAGACAATAAATAATGGCTGCTGATAATTAACTTTTACCATTACAAGAATAAATAGAATTTTTAAATATATTAATTTAGAGTTATTCTGAATTACAGTAACATTTCACAATATTTCTGTTTTTATAGTATTTTTGTTGTATTTTGTGGCTTTGGTGAGCATGTAAGACTTTTTTTTTTGTACACAAAATGTACATTTAACATTCCAAGGCATTCCAAGGCATGAGAAACAGAGTGTAAAAACTGTCAGATATTTCCTATGTGTGCATGAGACAGAGAAGGTGAGGTGTAATGTCTGACCTGTGGGCTCTGGGGACAGCAGGTGAGCGCTGTACACTGGAGGGAAGATGAGGGCTGCGAGGTACAAAAGGAGACAGAGCGGGACCATCCCGGGCCGAGCGATGCGGGGACGAGTGTCCTCACCACAGAGACCAGACTCAGACATCCTCCACCGTTCCACACATACTGTCAATGCAGCACTGCCACACACACACACAAACACACTCCTGTCTGAAACGCTGCCTGTCCCCCACCTGAAACACAAAAACACAATCATAAGAGGTCAAACAGAGAAAAAACACAGAAGAAACATTTCATATAACAGTATAAAAAGTAAAAATGCTCTCAGACATTCAATAAAACTAAAGAGGCCTGTTCCTTGTTATTTTGACATGGGACACATTTTTCAAAACAATCTATTGAAATTCTGTGCTGACGTGCAAATGTCTGCAGCAGTCTCTCTGCGTAGACTGTAAATTGAAAAATAAAGTGCGACGACCACACACAACTGCCACAAGCGAATGAAACGGAGTGATTTTATATTATACGTCCCGCGCTAGTTTAGACCAGACTGGGATTTGTTGTAAACTCTCTTTTGCCGTCTTACTCTCCCTTTTTTTCTCCTTCTCTCTGGTCGGTCTACTCTGAAACACGTCTTTCACTAAGCTAACACAAACATACTTATCTCTCTAAAGAAAACATATGCTCCCCTCACACTCTGTGACTTGTGTGTGTGTCTGCGTCTTGCCACATAGAGCGTTTACATTAGTCACAATAAAAGGAATGTAAAGAGCTTTAAATACACACACACATATATACTGTAGGCTATACGGTTTGATTCCCCGCTGAGAGATTTTTGCTCAAAGACGCTGAGAATTTGAGAGGACTCTGTGTTGCTTTAAACTTGAACTCCTGTTATTTCAGAACAGCCTTGGTTTAGACACACAAAATGTTTGCGTTAACTTTAAACGGTGGCATTCTTCTCGAAAGGACGCACACACTCTCCTGAGGCTAGTGTGGCATTGTTTTTCTTTCCCTTGACGAGCAGACGCTTGATTCTTGGTCAGCACATACTGAAGAGAGAGAGAAAGAGAGAAGCCGGGCTGGTGTGTTGAGTAACTCAGTGTTTTCTCTGGCCGGCGGAGCAGGAGCGTGCACTACGCTGTGGGCTGATAGTGTATCAGCACTTGCTGTTGTAGGAGAGAAGGGTATATTTGTGGAGCATATTTCTGGAGTGGGTATCGTAGGTGTGTTTTTTGAGCATGTTTCTGGAGCCATACTATCTTACAGTAACAAAGCTTAAAAGTAAGGGAGAGGCCTGAAGCAGAAACAAAACCGATATTCTTGGAAAAGCCCTTATCTTGTATTATTATTATGCATCTTTTGGGAGTATTTGATTCTGATTGGTTGATCACAGCATTCTGTGGTACAAGACAGCTAAACTAATTGACTGTTTAACCAGGAAGCAGTTACACAGTTTCTTTCTCCTGCATAATGCAAAATTTCATCTCAAATGACAATTTATTTATTTGCTTAGGGATAAGCAGTGCAATGAATGGGATAATGTGCAGTAAGCCAGTCATTATCGCAAAAATTTGTGACTATCCTGATCATCCTGTCTTGGTTTATTTAGCGATAACGAATGGATGATTGTACAATATATGTTACTTTAAACAACGTGTTTTAGATTGAATATTGAACTGTGCCTGCCTGTACCCCTTAAAAATCATTCTAATATATAACATAATTTATTTCAAAATAGAGTGGTTTATAACCTTTTATTCTAAGTAAAAATAATAATTTATTTTTTAAAAAACTTAAATGCAAACCAAACTTAAATGCACGTACTTCTGTGCAACAGAAACATTAGGGTATAGGTAGCTGGGATTGTGTGACATGACTGATGTGTGCAGCAGTGTGCTGCTGTGTGGTGTGTAAAACTCTAACACTCTCAGAAGAGTCGGTGTTTATCTAGGGGATTACTGAAGAATTTCATTTGGACTCTATTGAAATATTATGATTATCAGTCTAGCCAATAATTTAACATGAGCTACTATGTTTTTACTGTCTATATCTCCTTTTCCGTCTCTTACTTTTAGACCCTTCAGTCAACTCTGACACAGAACACATATTAAAGTATAAAAAAACAATGATCTTCCAGTGGCAAGCAAACATCTTCAGACCTGAACGAGGCAGTGCAAGAATATTCTGTCAAATCCTGGGCGTTTATGCGTGTAATGTCTAATAGTTTTGGGTGAAAGAGGGTTTTAATACAATCCTATCACACGCTAGTCACACCTTGCAACAAATCTGGGACTCAAAAAATGTCAGTAATCTTCAGTAATTGTGCAGCCATGTCAACGGCCAGCCCATCCTAAAACCTGCCAATGAAAATAGGGATTAAGAGGGAGACAGAGTAAGAGAGTGATAAAGAGTGTGAGAGAGAGACACAGCAGATGAAAAGCTGAAGTCTGAGGTGTCTCTATTAGAGTTTGGCTGTAATCCTCTTCCGAGGACTTCACTCGCCCTCCTGCGGTTCTCTGAGAGCTCTGTCAGCGCTTGTGTGGGAGGCTACGGGTTTGTGCATTGCATCAGTGTAGACAACTGAATAAAGGTGAGAATTAAACTCCCTAAAACAGCCTTTTAAACATCCCCATGAAGGAACACATCAAACACGGACAAATCAAAGAGGACCAATTTACAAACCACATTTACAGATGTTTGTCACTGTGAATTTAGGGGTTTCTCCAACCGTCTCAGTCAGTGACTTTTCTGTGCTTTCTAGCATTAAACACATCATCTCATATGCTTACATAAAGCGTCTGGCATGACACTGTCCACAAAAAAACTTCATAGAAAAAGAAAAACATAAGGGTAATTAAAAACAGAAGGATGAAAGAGTGAGAGACCGCAGTAACATTGTCCATTGTTTATTGTATGCCTCGTTTTCATTCATGCTGTTTTTAGCCCTTGGACTGCATTGTGCATTGTGTGTAAAATGATCTTGTGCACATTTTTGTTGAAGTTTTAAATGATTTTATATTAATAGCTTACTAGTAGCTAATAAGGTCGAAAGAAAGCATAAGGAACTTTAGAGAAAGAAAGAGAGTTTGATGACATATATGCAGGACCTCAACTCTCAAACTTTCGACAGTCCACAGAGTAGCATATTGATTTTGAGCCAGCACCAGTCCGCTAAGGGTCACAATTAGTCGAGGTTCCAATTGAAAAGAGCTTCTTTTTTCCCTAACGATATGACCTCTCACATTTGAGTTGTGTGAATGCCACCAGGGCTTGGTTTGAAAAGTGCACGGGACACATAACTAGAAAAGTAATGATTATCACCCCCCAAAAAAGATGTAGATATTTCTGAAAGTAGGAGATATCATAGGTTCAATATCCAAGCTTCTAATATCTAAGTTTCTACTAAATTGAATTTTCAGAGATTATTTTCCTAATCTGTAAATTGTTAATTGCACTGAAAAGCACAATGCATGAAAAGCAAGAAAACAAAACATCAAGAACATTTCATACAGTGCATACCTGGACTGACAGCAAGAAACTATTTAAAGCCCAAAGAAACCTATATAAGCAATAAATGGGCTTCAAAAAATAATGATATCATCGAGATTAGGGGAAAACCTAACAGTTTACATCCTAGTTCAGTTCTCACCATGGACTCCAGTCGGGTTTGAATGACTCTAGTACATGAGGTGGCTAATTGCCCCCAGTAGCCCGCGTTAACACCTCCAGAGACTCTAATTCACTCCGATAGCTACAATTGGTTTCAGATGGCCCGTGGGTACGGCGGAGGAAAAACTGGTGAGGTTCCCCTTCAGTATGAGCTAAAAACAACACAAATGAAGCCCTGCTGAGGTGGCCGCAGAAGAAATGGATGTAATTTTGGTTTGTGTCATACGTCAAGCTCTAAAGGGCTTAGTCTCTCATCAGAAAGACACGCCAACTGAGTGACCATTAACAAGTTATTCCGTTTACAACAGGTACAAATATAAATGTCTCTATATGGGGTGTTTAAAGGAAATAGTAATAAACATTTTTTGAGTCAAACCCATGCAGCACTGGAGGATTGGTTGATATAAACACCTTTGACTGGGTTTTCAGTCACCTCACATTTCACGGTGGGTTTCGGCACCATTAAAACACCTATACACCAACATGACAAAGACCAGCTGCTGACGAATTAAACGTTAGTTTCTGACTCGCGCTTCAGTAAACGAGTCAATTTCACAGCTCAAATCGACTGTCTATACAACAGGCTAAATTATACACCGCGAACATTTTTAATTGAGCCATATTGTGAATTATTTCAGCACAGGTGCGGCTTCTCCTTACCACTGGTAGAGCAGCTTTGGAGCACGCGGTACTCATACTCACACACACGAACACACACACACACACCGCAACACCTGTCCGACTGTAAGCGATATGAGCACACACCACATGTCACCGCAGCTCACTTCTACACTAAAACTTTGTTTCCATTCAGAATGCTTTGATTGAATCAATAGCCCAATTGCAAAACACGTTTTTGGAACTGGAACAAGGAAACAACAAGAAATATGAGGAATAAGACTATTTCCCATCCTTCAAACAGGTAGCTTTTACATAGGCTACCTGGTCTGAGCAGCTCTGTCTGCTTCAAAGCCCCAATGCTACATAAAACTGGAAAAGTAAGCAGACTTCAGCTTTTATAATTGCCTATATTAGAGACGGCTCTGATGCTGCTTTGCGTCCGTGTAAATCATGCAGGATGAGTGCAGCCTAAAACTTTGTTATTGTCTTGATGGAGAATGTATTTTCTAACTTCATCTATTTATTTATTTTATTATTTCGTGTTACTATATTAGGCAATTGTAAAAGACAGAATGTAATAATAAGAATAAACTCCTCACCAAATTCCTTCTTGACAGTAATCCTTTACGAGATCAAAATAAAATAGGTTTATCGGCTTTTTGAGTCCTTTCCAGATGTTTCGTGAATCACATTCAGGGGGCAAATCATCCAAAATACACTGAAGTTTCCAAAAATCCAGGCGTGAAGAAAATCTGAGGAGACGTGAAGTCAGTGCGGTGTTTCAGAAGAAGCCGTATTCACACATAACCTTGAGCTGTCCGACTCTGTCCAGTCCTTAAACCGCTGAAAAGTATATCAAAAGCACCCTGGACTGTATCTTCTAAAGGCGCACCAGTGTAGTTTTGG
Source organism: Enteromius argenteus (assembly GCA_032357425.1). Lineage (NCBI taxonomy): Eukaryota > Metazoa > Chordata > Actinopteri > Cypriniformes > Cyprinidae > Enteromius > Enteromius argenteus. The sequence continues at coordinate 4,670,118 of JAUCMR010000028.1, read as the reverse complement.
CTCGTTAGAGGGTCTCGTGGTCCTGCGGAAGAAGCTCCGCTCTCCTTCGCTGCGCTGTCCGGGCACAACTGCTCCGCTGCGCCGCTGGGTCTGTTGTGAAGTGCGGGGCGTTTGGTGCTCTGTGAAAGCTTGGCTCACAGACTCCCACTAACAGTTTGAGCACCGGGCTCTGGAGAGAGGGAAAAAAATTAACTAGGATCGGATTTCAAACCGCGTCCCTGCTGCGAGTGCAGTGCTCGCCGCCTGCCGCCCCCCTCGCGAGTTTAGGGCAGAGAGAGAGAGAGAGAGAGAGAGAGAGCGCACCGCATGCGCCTCCCACACCAAACCCGAATATTCAATCAACTTACTCACTGTCAAATTAGCTGCGCTCAGCGAACCCAAACCGCGCTATGGGCCATGGAGACAGTCAGCAGAAAAACAATTAAAAAAAAGCAAAGATTCTGCTGTTTATACTCTTTTCAGGGTTCGAAATATAGCGGGGCATGACAACATTTCAGTAAGAGCAAAAGTTTGAATACAAGTCAGTGAGGGCTAATGTGCACGCTCACGAAGATGCTGCCATGTTTGAGGAGGTAACCACAGCTGTTCAAACGCCTGGTTTATCGGGCAATGCGTCGACAAAGGTAGCTTATAGTGTTAGGCTATTTATAACGATATTATAGATTTACACACCACAAATATATCACAAAAATGTCTGGTTTAAAACGGCGTTAAGACTAATTTCTAACTGCTTTCAGAGCGCTAAAATACAATTCATCTTGCCCCAAAAATTACTGACACAAATCCCACTGACAACCCTCTGGTATCCATCATGTTCTAACCATTCAATTTTATTTTATTTAAGTTTTTATTACGTGAAATAGCTTCAATTAGGTAATGCAAATAGGGGTAAGGGTTATTTAAGAAAACGTTGCCAGTATGCCACAATGGAAAATGGCCGAAAAAAGTTTTTCTATCAAATTGTGATATACTTTTCTTAAATTCCATCAAAATCCGCCACTCACATACTCGTTCATCAATCCAACAATATCCTACTACAATAAATAAATACTTCAATTAAATAAATAACAGCAATCATATCATTGATGTTACTATCTATTAAAAAGTCAGTGGGGAAATACATGACTTTAATTCCACTGCACAGATGCCTGTTTTTCTATAATGGTACAGTCTTTGAATATTACAGCATCGATATTTTCTCAACTTACAGTAAACTATGTTAGTGTTGACTTTTGAAGAAAAATATATAATTTACTAACCGAAGATGATGAAAATAAAATAAAAACCCTTCAGAAGAGATGCTCAGAAATGAGGTTCTGGAGCACTTCAACAGATGTCTCTTCTATTATGTGAGGGTGAAAGTAGAAAAAAGTGTTTTGGAGGAACATTTAAATGTCATTTAATTTAAAAACAGCACATCATTAAGGCCGGTCCTTTTTATTACCATAATACAATACATTTCTTTATTTTTATTTTTCAGAATAACAAGGAAATAAGGAGAAATTAATTGTTGCCATATTGAAAGGCTGTACCATAGAGGGTTAAATAATCTGCACACTGATTATGCTTTAAAATGTAACATATCCTGTCACCGAATAGCATTTATAAATGTTAACAGATCATTGTTGCATGCCCCTCAGCTCATAATTTTGCAGTAAAGAAAGCAATTCAGCATTTACCTAACGTGCAAAAATGTTTCAGGCTGTTTGTCATTTCATGTCACTGACTAATTCTCTGACAAATCACATGCTGTTGGAAATAAAAGCACAATGCAGAACACTCCTATAGAAGCATGATTTACAATAATTTAGTTTTAACTGTAATATTATACTCCCAAACCGAGGCCATCTCTTGTATGTTTTGATTCTTTAACCTGCAGACATCTCAAGCTGCTGTCATTTCTTCAGCAGAAACCAGAAATGCAAGTGTGTGTTTAATTACAGGCTGTCTGGTCGGGTATTTCAGCTTATGTATCTGTACAGGTGTGTGTGTGTGGTTTGAGTTTCTGTCATTGTGTGTTGATTTTTCTTGTCATAAAGCTGTCATGTGTCTCCTGAAGGCTGATTAGCCGTTTACCAAGTGTCGTCAGAGTCGTAATTCTGTAGAATAAGCAGCAAAACAAAGTCTCAATTACTTTTAAAGCTACATACATGTTTGCAGAGAGAACTTTATGAGACCATAAAGAGAAGAAACGTCTTCTTAATTACCAGAGGAGTGTGTGTGTATGTGCGAGGGAAGCAGAGACAGAGAGTTCTTAGTAGCTGTCCATCTGTGTTTGTTTTAAGAGGACGGCTGTTAGCCTGTGAGTGGTAAAATCAGCATGCAAACATGAGGATCCTCAGTCACATCAACACTGTTCTCTGACACCAGGGTTAAAGACATTCAGTTAAAAGACACATAAACATCACCCATTCAATAATAACCCCTGCTAGTCTGTTTCAAAGTGCTTTCCTCTGTGAATACTAATGCAGAGTCACCATCATTATATCTATTAGAGCCTTGAGAAAGAAGATTGATTTTATTGATGGACAAGTTAGATGCAGCGCTGTTAGTGATGACTTCTGACCCCGGCAAGAGTGTTTATGGGAATTTTAGTGGCTTGCTGGCAGCATGTGGTAAAAATTACTGCTACAACTGTAAAGGCTGAATGAGGGAGAAGATATATGACCAATGACTAAAAATGTATTTTCAATGTCTACTGTCCGGTAATCGGTAAAAAAAAAAAAAAAAGTTTTAAAACTGCTTTTAGCCCTGTTTTTAATGTAATGATGTTTATTTGACCATCAACCACTGTCCAATGGCTCGATTAGAAATAACTTTGTAATAATCGAAACGTTCTAATAATGTAAAGTTCAAAAGATCAGCGTCTATTTGAAATACTAATTTACTGTAACAATGTCTTTACTGTATGAACTGTGTTTACCTTTGATAAATAATACAAAATAATAAAATAAAATTAATATATATATAATATACATCATAAATAAAAAATAAAATAATACTAATATTTTTAGTAGCAGTACTTATTATTATTTTTATTAATATTTATTATATTAGCTATTATAATTTTTTAATGTATGTATTTGCCAGTATGGTCAAATAGTTATTATTAAAAATTAAAATAAAAGCCCTTACCATCGTTTTTTCTTTTTTTTTTTTTTGGGGGGGGGGGGGGGGAAAATTTAAATTATTTGTTACATAAATGATCTGGTTTAAAAGATAATGATGCTTAAGTAAACGCATACATGCAGAAAAAGAGAAAGAGGAGCTCAAGACTGTACAGAATGCAGCGTCAGACATTCTGAGACTTGAAGAACAGAACGAATGGGTGACCTCCACCCCAAGAGCCCAGTGAACCCCTGAACTCTCTCCCCAGATTCACCCCTCAGTCTAACCCCAGCCTCTGGCTACAACACACAAAAGAGCGGAGGTGAAGACGAGGGCCTCGCTTCACAAGAGGTTGAATATTAAACTGAGCTGCAATTATCCTCTGAAAAACACTGTTCATGGATGGCTCTAATCCATAAGGTTCTTTGTGAGCACCTACTGGCCATGTTTCACAACATCAGAGAGATGTGATTTTGTGAGTGGCAGGAGATAATCACAAATCAATAACTCCCTCATTGATTACAGATGTGGCTAAATCCCTGAAAACAACCTAGGACGAGCATGAGATTTAAAGCATCGGTACAACACATGGCCTTTTAAAGTGTGCGAAACGAGACAAGAATGCCTGTAGAGTGTATGTGTGTGAAAGAGAGCATTTGTAAGATCTTTTAACTAGTTTAGCTCTTATCAGAGTTCATAATTTGATAACCTAAAGAGCTGATAGCATTGTGTTTGTTTTCTTTTGTTTCCTTGCATATTGACTGTAAGTACATGAATGTGTGTGTGTGTGTGTTGAATTGGTTGTAAGTTTATTTTAGAGGAAAATCTTGAATATAAAATGAGCCATGTGCAAAGGCAGATGTGTCAAATATAACAGCAGAGGTGAAGGTGATTATTTTCTGCTTCCTATTCCAATCCGAATTGTTAACTCTACACTAGTTCTGCTGAATATACTTAGGAACACTGTGCCAACCTTTCCAATGTACATTCAGTTACTGTTCGCAAGGTGTGTCCCCCAGCAAGGTATACAAAGTCTATCTTTCCTCTGTAGACCATGGCCTGCACACACACACATACACACACACACACACACACAGAGAGAAACACAAAATCAAACACACACACATATACACACCCGGATGCATGTATAATGCTCTCATTGAAAATGTGGCTGAGTAAAGGTCTTTGGACTCCAGACTTTGTGCATTTCTGTCCGATGCAGAGAGGAAACTGGCATATCTGTGTCACTAGTTCTATTTCTGTATACGGTATCTGTACGCGGTTATCTGCTGGTACTGTAATGAATAATCAATTAGATGCTGCATCAACGAGATGAGAAAAGAGTCACGAGAGAAGAAATGAGTTTCTGGCAGGAGCATTTTCATTTGAGGATGTTTGCTCATCAACATAATGAAAACAAATAATACAAAATGTCATTAATAATTGGCTAAACAACAGTTAGTAGTAGAAATAAATTATAAACAATGAAACAATGGAAAATAAAAAAAAACATACAGCAAACCTGTCACACCAGCGAGCTGCACTGATCTCAGTGCAGCCAGCTGCACTTGCTCACAGGCACCAGAGTGCTAATTGCGATCAGCTGAAGCCAATCAGGCAGCTAGTAGAAAAAGCCCAGCCATTCAGTCCTTCAACGGCGGTGATCGAGGTAACATTGCTCCTACTTACCTTCTCATTGATGTGTTGCCTTCAAGGATCTGTGATCTATGTTGTCTACAGCTTGACTGTCATTGTCACTCCTGTGCTCACCTGGAAATGTCACCGTGAAGTTTGCTGCTCAGAGCGATCGCAAGGAGTGTTGCACACTGGACTGATTACCTGCAAAACTTACCCCTCAACT
>JAUCMR010000028.1:4637465-4665049 GCA_032357425.1 Enteromius argenteus | reverse complement strand
TCACATGATGAACCAAAGCCCATCACAAGCAGCTTTTAAATATGAACATATATAGAAGGTGCTCAGTGTCATTCACATAAAAACTACACTAAATCTCAATCAACTGTTTTTAAAATGAGCGGCAGTTGATACACAGAGCCGTAGATTGCTGGCGAGGTACGCAATATCGCTTGTAATCTACGGCTCTGTGTATCAGCTGCCGCTCATTTTAAAAACAGCTGATTGAGATTTACGGCTAATCAAAGAACCGGCTTTACTGACGAAATGAGTATGAATAAATCGACGATTAAATTGCCCGGGCCTACTACACACCATTATGGTGAGACTCATTAAACTGAAATATGCAATAAACAGTAATTTAACAATATTACATGTAACATACAACCATAATTAAACAAAACTAATAAGAAACAAACTAAGAAGAAACCGTTATTTCAAAGAAAAAACATCAAATTCAAACAAAATTTGAAATGGGAATTCTGGGAATGTTTTCACCTGTAAATTTTACAGTAATTTAGCATTTAACAGGTGTTTAAAGTAGCATTTCCAGCTTTTTTAACGTTAAAATCACTGTCATTTTTTACGGTAAGGTTTGCAGGGACAGACAAGCAAACTGGGGCAAAGGGACTGTTCTATTTTTTTCCCCATCTATCACTCTTGCCCATGCAACTTTATTCATTGTTTCTGCTTTGTTTTCATGTCTGGTAGACTACAGCGTCTATGTATATTCACTTCCTTATCTATTCTATTACATATACTTCAACATTCATGCATGCGGCCCACTCCTATCTCTCTCTAACATACATTCTGGGCTTCATTAATATTCATCAGATATGTTCCTGCATGCAACTTGGCTTGGTTATTTTTTGTAGAGCTATTAAGGGTGGGGGCTAATTGTGCTTATTATGCATAAAAATGGGACAGAATAATTAAAATAAACGAGAATCAGGTCAGAGGTCTAAAATGTGGTAGTGCACAGGATTTTATTTAAAAAATTTGAGGTGTTTATCTCATATTTTCACCTGAATTGTGAAAGCTGTGCATGTACGCAGTAAAACACTCCTCATTATTTGGAAATATTCCTGAGTATTCAGCATTAATTTTCTGTGGGACAGAGCAAACTACTGGTGGAACTGAAAGAGCTATAAAAGAAGTTAATGCAGCTCGGGGTGAAACACTGCAAGCTTACACATTCCAAACATGTGCACAGAAAAAATTCAAGGATTTACTTCTATATTTTCAGGTGAATGTTAACATTACTTTACAATTGTGCTAACGTATATACATAAATCTTTAGTTCATTTATTAAAGGAATGGCTGAACTAAAAAAAATGAACTAAAAGCTAAAAATTTAGATTTACATGTTTGTTTTTTCATCTGAACAGTTTTGGAGAAATTTAGCATTAAACAACTTGCTCACCAATCAATGCTTACCAGTCAATGGGTGCCGTCAAACAGAATGAGATCCCAAATTGTTTATAAAATGAAAAATCCATAGCCAGCAATAATCCTGTCTTGTGAAGTGACAAGCTGCATGTTTGTAAGAAACAAATCCAACATTAAAGCATTTTAAGTATAAACTTGTGGGTTATTGTGATGTTTTTGTCAGCTGTTTGGACTTTCATTCTGATGGCACCCATTCACTGCAGAGGATCTACTGGTGAGGCAAATGCTAAATTTCTCCAAATCTGTTCCAATAAAGAAACAAACTCTTCTAAATCTTGGATGGCCTGAAAATGAGTAAATATACAGCAGCTTTTCCTTTTTGGGTGAACTATTCATTTAAATCCTGCATTGTAGCGCTCTTTTTCTTCATAGATCTGTCAGGAGTAGAGCTTAGGGCTTGTTTTCCAACTACAATGCACTGTCCTATCCATTACAGACCGAAAGATACACCTGTCCCTTTCTACATCGCTCCTGTACTTTACAGGAATGTGAACCTGTGAAATTGTATTAGAAACGATCAGAGCTGTGGGACCCAGACCAGGTTCATTGTTTATATTGCTGTGCAGTGAATACAGTATGAGGTCTCTGGAACGGAATGAGATTATTGTGAATAATGAAACTGTAGTAGGTTGATGGCGTGGGCTCTGGTGTTCTGCAGCTGCGGATCTTCTCTTTATTAATTCTGTTCTGGTTGAACAGAGACACATGAGTGATTTGCCGCCCTGGAGCCAAGCGCTGTAATGTGATTTGAGCACGGTAGCATACAGATGCTAAATTATGTGCACACATACACACAGGACAAAGTTATTACTGTTTTAGTCCCCCTGGAAACCTAATTTGTACTGCATGTGTGCTGGAATTGTCCTGTAGGTGCACTTAGAGACTTTGCTCATGTAAGCATTCATTCATCCGCTCAGGGCCACACAGAATTACCGGCCACAGAACTCCACAGATTTCTGCTGAATCAAAACACCCATAATATACAAATTTGTAGACATCATTCATCCATTTTGCATTAATTTATGAATCATTTTGGCTAATTTGATTATGCATTCTAACTAATGAGAGCGCACCACTCTCAGCTCTGTTTAATTTGAAAGAGTTCCACTGAGTTTCCCACAAATTCGGTGCACAATTCTGTAATTTCTTATTAATATTTTACATATGCACTCATTCATTTCTCATTGAATGACTTGATTTACAAACACTACTGATTCATTCATGCACTCACAAATTCATTATATCTCATTATTATATCTCATTATAAAAAAATGTTTGTTTCAAAACTGAAACAAACACATTTAATTATGTTTAATACTTAACCAGCAGTGTTAAAGTGACAGTTTACCCAATAATGAAAATTCTCGTATTATTTGCTCATCCCCGTATTGTTCCAAACCTGAGTTCATTTCATGGATTCAATGGTCTGATCACAGAAGGTTAACAGTGAGATATTCTGTAAAAAGTAACTTACATTTTGTGCTTTTCCATACAGAGCCCCACATATGACATGAAGGAGGAAAAAAGCTAAATATAATGGCTATGAATTAAAAACATTTTTCACACAATTTACTAATTCTCTCAGTTTAGGTCATTTGTAACCATGTTTTATCCAAATTAACATAAGGGACCAACATGACAACAATTTAACTAAAATGAGGAACGAATTCATTAAACATGGGCACAAATGATTGAATTGTGGGAACAAATTCTTAATTTGTGATCATGATATCAATTTTTTTCCTGCATGTCATATGTTTGGCTCCACAGTTCCTCAAACAAAACTGTTGTATGATTTCAGAAGACTTTAAATAGAGTGCAAAATATTGTTGGAGCTTAAGCCAAAGTTATTAAGAGCTATTGTCGTTTAGATCACTGTGAGGATTCCTCAGAATATCTTTTATGTTCCACATAAGAAAGTAAGTCATTAGGGACATGAGGGTCAGTAAATAACAACAGAATTTTCCTTTTTGGGTGAACTATCCCTTTAACATCTCATTTTATCATTTCTAACCAGCCAAAAAATTCTGAATCATCTGCCATGATGTAACGACAGGAAGTTAGAAATTAGGGTTAATTAGTCATCAGATCCATCACTTTATTAGTAGAGTCACTACAACCTCAGAATAAGAGGCACATTATCAGTATTAATTATTACGTCAGATGCATGGTCATTAAGCTAACGAGCTGAGATTCTGGACTAGAATTAACGAAGACGCTGTACATAATTAACAGTCAAAGTCTTCCTCTGTGCTATTAAAAACCAATTTACACTGCGGCTGCACCCTACTAATGCCTGCAAGAGGAATTACACTCTCACCACATCTGGCACAGATCATTTTCTTTCCAGGTTGCTATCTTTCCTCTCGCTTCCTTCATCTCTCCTTCTATTTCTTACACTCCTCCTCAGATCCCCTCCTTCTCTTCCTGTTTATAACTTTCTTGCAAGCCTTCATTCCCTTGTGGATAAAAGACATCATTAAAATCACAGTATTTTAATAAGCCACATACCTTGTGCCTCTGCAGAGATAGAAAATATGAGAGAGTTTGAGGAATGAACAAAGGGAGGGAGGGAGATGAGGAGTTCAGAAAGCAGGTGTTTTCTGATTGTTTTGCTCTTGAAATCTGGCTGAACTCATTTCCTGTGTCCATCCCCTGATGACTGGCTGATTATCACAGGAAGATGTAGCTCACCTTATCAGGTGGCTTGAAGTACTTCCTTTTGAGTTGGATAATTGCCTACCAAAATGGGCTATGCATACTCTCCCTACCCCCACCCTCCCACCATACACACACACACCTGCAAAGCCATTATTAGTACAAAGGGTTCTCTTGTTGAAACAAAAATGTGCTTCGTTGTATTAAAAGTACTAGTTGTGTGCTTCAGATTTGAAAAAGTATATTTAAAAAAAACTCTTTTTGCAGATAATATAGTATTAATGAACTAAAAGGCCACTCAAAGCGAGGATGCTTCCATAACTCTCTTTATCTAAACATTTAAATGCACAAAAGCACTTTGTAATAATGTCAAATTATGGTCTGGTTTCACAGAGGAGCTTAGACTAAGCCAGGATTAGGTCATATAGTTTGATTAAGACATTTAAGTAATTTTTTATAAGCATGCCTTTGGGAAAAAACAAACATTACTGGTGTCCATCTTGAGACAAAACCAAAGCACAGATATATTTTAAGATGAATCAGAGCAAGTTTCTTTCAGTCAAAATAGCTCAGACTTACATTTCAGTCTGGGACTAGGCTTAAGCCTTATCTGTGAAACCGGGGGTAAATGTTTTACTTTAAAATACATATTAAATCATTGTTTTAATGACCTCATATTTTAATTATTTACTTATTTTTGACAGTCTAAAGCACATGTAAAGGATTGTAAGGATTTAAATTGACTAATGGATAAATGGACGGTATAAAAAATGTAGCTACTACTTGTCACAAATAAAATTGCAAATAAAGATGTATTTAAGTCCTTGTTGACTAATGACTAATTAACCTGCAATTAAATTTACACAAGTACCTGCACCTCATTTACACACACATTTAAGTCACTTACACACACTGGTAGGAGGTCATAAAGGCATGTCCTAATCTAAAACTAGCTTCACTTCCTGTCTCATGAGATACCTTCATCTCATCAATTTTTGAGGGTGGCATAGATGTGTCCTTTGCTGCCTTTGACAATGGCACAATACTGTGCGTTCCATTTCTTGATGGTTGAGCTAAAAAATAAAGATGGCGCCTGAAAGTTGTGTTTGGTCATGTTGGTCAAATTGTGTTTATTTCTAGCAAGAAACCAGTATTATAGTAGTTAAATATTCATTTGGTTATCACCAAAATTTATTCTATTTTGTTGTAAATCATTAAACCATGAAACACTTCATGCAAAAACACTGTCTGTAAAGTCATTGTCTCAGAAGGCAACGAGGGAGCAAGTCAGCTGTCTAAGTTTTCAGATGCAACCACTGACTCTGTGTGAAGTCTCGATTATCCCTGGCTGTCATTACTGAGCGTAATACCCATGTTTGCTTTCATTGTATCAGACTGTTTTCTGATTTTCTGATTGTTATCTGCCTGCCCAACTAGAATTTTTGCTCTGGACTGTATTTGCTAGCCGCCTGCCCTGATCTCTCGCCTGTCTTACGATTCTGTCTCAGTCTAGCCTTTGCTGTTCTGCCTTGCTGGTATTTGACCCTATATTGTCTAACTAAAGCTCCAAATGGAACCAAACCCTTCTGACATGCAACGGTAATAAGTACTAATTTGAATATACTGTATGTACTTCTTTTTTTTCAGGATGAAGGCTCTTATCTTTATTTATACGTACAATTTTTTTTATCTAGCAGATTTAGAAACGAGAGGAAAAAAATGCATTATTTTACAGATGTGACCCGAGTCATGTCTAGGAATCAGAATATGAAACATGATGAAATACCCAATCACATAGATACACCCCAGCACAGCAACCTGCTGAATACCACTTACAAATCTTTGCAACAGCAGCGCAAGATACTTGTCAGGCATTGGTACGGTATTGGTGGTTTAATGGATACAGTGTGGATGTATTAAGTCCCCCGTGGTATGTGAGACACATGAACTGTGCCTTTCACTGTCTGTCAGTGTCAGCTCTGTGTAGTGTCAGTGATTGTGTTTGGTAAGTGAAGGTGAGAGCAGGGGTACAGTCTCTGGCTTGATGCCATGTTTATGCTAAACTTCAACACTGTGTCCTGCGTCACCACAAAGAAGAAGATGACCTGTCATTAATCACATGCACACACACACACAGATAAGCACCAACATACACAGTCATCTATATCAAAAGCAGCTTGGTACTTAAACTGGTGCTTTATAACTGATCGTAATTTATGACTCTACAATCATGTCCAACGTCCAAAGAGATACCTGTGCTGTTCTAGACAGTTTTTAATTGTAAAAAATCTGTATGTTTAATTTACTTAAGAAATAAAGGGACTTGCATTTAAATGTTTGGACTGACACTCCTTAGTCTTTTTTTTTTTTCTCTGTTCCGTGTCAAACATCGATATCTGCTTCCTGTCAGTGGCACCAGAAGAACAACAGGAGTCTGAGCTCAGTGAGGAGAAACCTTATGCAGGTACTGTATGTTAGACACAGACACAAACAGGACATGCCACACTACATGCCTTTGAACACAAGCACACAGTGCTGCGGTCAGACAGGCTCGTCTACAGTAAAGCTTTTGTGGTAAATGCAAAAAGTGTTTATGAGGGGGCCATTACAGCTGGACCTGCGAGCCATGTTCCTTTTTGATTTTAATAAGCTGTGTGAAAAGTCACTAACCATTTCTCTCTGTCTTTTTCACGCTGTTTCCTTCACTTTCCTATTCATCCCTCTCTGTTGAAAATTCTTTGTTTGATTTGTGCATGACCTTGACGGGTCTCACTTCGTGACTTCATTCGGGACTGTGTGAACTGTAAAGAAGGTTTGTTTGAGTAACTTGAGTAGATCTTATTGTTGTACCCACCTAAAGTAACCTACCTGCTGCCAATGAACCAGATGCAGATCAAAACCTGACACAGAGAAAGCACGACCATTTACTTTGAGTTTACCTCTAAGTAAACAGATTAGGGTTTCATCTTCCATTCGTTAACTGCTTTAGTGCTATTATCATACTTTGAGTTGAACACAGCCGCAATCATATTTGAAAAAGAAAACAAAAGGCCTCCTTTGTTAGCAAATAATGAGCTGCTTAAGGAAGTAGGTTTGTTGCCTGATAATAAAAGACGAGGACGAAGAAAAGATAAGAGAGTAGTCTTGAAAAGGAGTTACAGTGTTCAAAGAGGAGTCAGCTTTCCCTTTCTGTCATCATCATTATAAGGGTCCATTTCTCCCACCAAGCAAAGCATATAAAGCACAAATCACTATATTTTTAACTATTAGCATTTCATCTAAAAGTTTCTGTCCCTCATTAATAACCCCCTTATATCAGCTCTTATGTATTTGATCTCAGTGAACCCAGATGTCAAAACACTAATTAAAGCATTACAGCTAAAATATAAAAAAAATCAAATTACTGTTCAAAAGAGTCAGTAAGCTTTTTGTGATGATGCTACAGAAGATTTCTAGTGCAAATAAATGCTGTTCTTCAAAAACCCTATTCATCCAAAAATCCTTAAAAAATATCAGTTTCAGTTAACATTAAACATCACAACTGTTTTCATCATTGATGATATTGGAATAAATTTCATTTAAAAATGCATTAAAATATAATGCAATTTTTAATTAATAATACTTTAAAACATTCAAATAAATTCAAATAAATGAAGCTTTGGTGGGAATAAGAGACTTCAAAAACATTTTAAAATATAACACAAAAATGTTTGAATAGTGTATATTTAGAGAAGAAACGTGGACATCACCTCAATATATGAATTAATTCTCATGATTAACTAGCTGCTTATCTGCATACCTATTATTAATATATTGGCTGTTTATTAGTTCTCATAAAACACATATTCTTCATGATCATACTCTACATCCCTAATCCTACCCAATACCTAAACGTAACAACTACCTTACTAATTATGAATAAGCAATAAATAAGGAGTTTACTGAGGTAAAATAAAGTGTGACTTTTTCTCAGGCCATATATACACGTAAGTGATGGCTTGTTCCAGTACAACGCATTTAACCCCAGTAACTTCAAATCACTTTCATAAAAGACAAATAATCAAAATGGCGAGTAACTAACAGGAATGTCAGGCAGTCTTTCTAATCCACATAGTCTCCAGCTTCCTGAATGACCTTCTGCACATTTCTGATCTGGACCTCCAAAGTGGCCATATTTGGAGTATTCACAGGGTGGCTGCGTACGTTAGATTTGTCAGGGGATCACCTTTCCCTCCACATCTAAGAGCCCGTCTGAGAGTGGGTGTGTTATGGGGCACAGTTTGGCACAGAAATCAAAATCTCCAGCCGAACACATGTGTGAGCGTAGGCAGTTTTTAACAGGCTTTTAAGCTCTTCTCTTCCATTGGTGGACGGCGGTGGATAATGTCACATGTAACCCTGGTTGCCGTGGTGACTGACCCCTCAGTCATTAGATTGATATTTGGCGTGGGCTGTATGGATGTGCGTAGTATTTTTTTATTTTTTTTTGATCTGTGAACTATCCCCTGCCACCCACCTCTCTACTCTTTTCATTCTCAGCCAGAATAGCTGCAAATACTGTTATGATTGGCAGGGTCTTTTCAAGTGTGGGCAGACATGATGAATTCTCTCTCACTCTATCCCGCTCTTCTTTTTTAATATAGTAGCCCCAGCAGAATTGAGACAATGTAATTTTTTTTAATTTTTTTTTTCAGTCTATATATGGCTCATGCTTATGCCTGGCTGACCCAGATATGATGATTTCTTTTTGTAAATAATCAATCAGGAAAAGATCATGCATTATTGTAACTAAAATGCAGGAGACGTTGTTACTTCGCCACAGATAAATAGAAATGGAAAAGAAAAAAAATCAACTTTTAAAATCACATAAATAATGAAAATAATTTGTACAATTGTGAAGGTCTAAGAATTTTAGTTTTTCTAAAATTGTACATTTCCATATTAATTATACTGTAAAAATGTATGCAAAATTGACACTTAATAAAAGATAAATTTTCGTATGAGACTGGGTTGGACCTTAAACTTTTCTATATACTATCAGAATGAAAGATAATGAAACAGAGACAGAAAGTGAAAGAGAAAGAGATACAGTGAATAGAACAGAATGGAGATGTTAGGATATTAGCACCTAAAAAAACATCCAAGAAACACTTTTAAATGCTAAACCCTCGTTAAGGATAAAATGCTCAGACTGTATCTGTGATGTGAAGAAAGCTTAAGTAGGAGGGATGCAGTTGAGAAAGCGAGGAAGAGTTGAGCTGTGGCACTGGGGATATGATCAGTTCACACGTTCAGTAAATGAGAAGTGAAAGAGAGTTCAGTCAGTTCAGAGCAAGGAGAAATCTCTCTCCCGTGAGCGAGACAGGAAGCAGAAGTGATAGAGATGCAGGGCAGACTGGGATTACTTGGCTATATGCTTTTATTACAAGAGATATTGGTGTGTGATAGAGATGGAGAAAATGAAAAGGGAAGGATTTATGGATGTGTTTACAAACTGTAGACAGGCTGCATCAAAATGATCAAATGTGAGTTTGTGCTCCGTAGAAACAGAATTTTTTTCAGTTGACAGACCTGTAGGAAAATTTGTGTTTAAACTTTGCTCTTTGACCCCTACTGCATCATATGTGAAATTTTCAACATTATTTATTTATTTGCTTGATGAACACACAGTAACACTGTAATGCATTTATGAAATCATGTTATTTATTTTTATTTAATTTTTTAATTTACAGGGTTGTTTCAGGCTCTTTTTTTTTTCATTTTGCTTGATGAAAACTGTATTTATTCACATTTATAAAATCAATTAGTTCAGTAAACTGTTCGATTCTATTTCCTATATGTCAGTCTTTACAGTAATACACACAATAATGTATTTACGAAACCATTTGATTACTTTTAATTCTCACTTTTATTTTATTTTCCAGGGTTAACATCTGTTTCAGGTGATTTATTTCTTGTTGTTGTTTGATAAACATTTTATACACGCGTTCATTTAGTTTGATTTTACTGACTTTTATTTTATTTCCTATATGTCAGTCTTTACAGGGTTAACATCTGTTTCAGGTGTTGTTTGTTTTTTGTTTTTATGAAGAGGCAGTAACACAGCAATGTATTTTACCATCGAATCCTAAAATCAGAGACCTTGAAAATGTACTAAACTGCAGCTCTCCAAACTTTCAAACTCCGTTCCTCCAGTATGCTCAGCGTTGGCTTTAACTTAGTGGACAGCCGTTTAGTTGAGTGTCTTTTCTTTTGCGCCAAGGCCATTGGTAACTATGGCAACCTCACCCTCTCATTGTCACCAGGACTTAAGGCTGGAAAACAATGCACGCTGTTATAAAAGGTGTTTGTGTGCGTGTGTGTGTGCGTGTGTCAGTGATAGATGAAGTGCAGCGTGCTCTGCAGATATATGACTCTGTGTCTGACTGCACTACAGACCTGCCACTGTTTCAGCTGCAAACATTTCACTCCCAACTTCCTACAGACAGCGAGAGGGAAAAAGAGAAAAGAGAGGAAGAGGCAGGGAGGAAGAGAAAGAGACAGATTGGGCAGGAGTGCTTTTAAAACTAACACAACACAAAGAGCTAATTCAGAAGCTGGCCTGCACCTGCCTCCATACACTGTACAGACGCACACGCTCTCACAGTAAAACTTTACACAGACAAGAATGCCTTGTCATTGCATCTTTGTGTTTTCATGCTCTAATGGGCACATTAGCCACAATGCTTTGCTTCTTGAATCGCACGAGCAAACTTAAAACTAACCCCAGAAAGTAAACTTTGAAAGAACTTTATTGTACATGTAAATGGGAGGCAACATGAAATACTTTTGGGAAGTTGCTGTTCTGCGTGATGTTAAACTCTAAAACTATTCTAGAGCATTTTTTGTCTCTTAATTAGTAATTCAACTTTAAAACGCAAGTTCAGTTGCTGCCTTAAATTTCTCAGTATAATCAACTTTTAACTCAAGTTTAATTTGATAAAATTCATGTAAATACAAAGTTCTGATCATAGCATTTTTTACAGTGAATCTCATATGCTGCATGCAAAATATTTACTAAATGATATAACAGACAATAATGATTAAATAAGCTAATAAATGAATTAAATAAATATATTCAGATAATAATAATGATAATAATAATTATTACATTTGTTCAGTTAATACATTGAATTATTCATATGAAGCCATAAGCTGCATGCAAAATAATTATGGAATTATAAACAGCTTATAATTATTTAAAATTAGTTAATCAATTTAATACATGAATTCAAAATTAATCAGAAAATAAAAACTATTCTAAATCATTTTTGCTCTTTTTAAATTATTGTCTCTCAGTTAATTCCATAAAATGCATTTTATGAGAAATTGTAAAATAGATATCAGGTATTAAAATGAATAAATTAATTTAATGAATTAATTTGATTAAAAGTTATATTCTTATTATTAACATCCAGTTGTTAAATTAACAATTATTAATATAATGCCATGAAAGCTGAATGCAAACTAGTTATCCAATTATATAATAATTAAAGATAAACTAATACATTTAATTTAATAAATTACTTCAATTTGTTAAACAAATAATAAAGTATTGTTATTATTATCATTAATATATTTGGTAAATTAATTTTAATAAATACATTTTTAAATGTATACACAGCTTTCATGACAAATTCCTTGAAATACATTAATTAAAAATTATGTGTAAAATACCTTTTTTAAAAAAAAGGTAAATGAAAATGATCAGTTACAGGACGAGATAAACACTTTTCCTTGAACATATGCAAATGAACTCTACAATTGATGTCTATAGACTCATTAGTTCCTAAATGTGTATTTCATTTACATTACATCATTCCCGCTGTGAATTTGTATTTCTCGAGACACCAAACAAACCAAATGAGCATGTCAACAATTTCCAAACACAAAATAAACAAACACACACCCTCTTCTAATCTATACACACTTCGTCATCCCTCACGAACACTGCAGTAGCACATTTTCTCACTAATAAGAGGCCAGAGGTCTGTTTGTGGGCCAGTTCACTGGGTGGAGGAGTCTTAGAAGACTCTTTTAAGAGCAAGAGAAAGAAAAGGAGGGCAGCCAACAGGATGGGGGCCGACACCACCCTGTGTGCCAGGCCTTTTGGCAGCCGATGTGCCCTTTTCAGGTGGCATCTGTAGTAAAACTCCAACCACACACTCTTGCGCTGCTGTCACAATACAGTCTGGTATGGCATGATGGTGACCCTTCAAACTTACAGCTATGAGCTCTGTGGAGACACACAGTGCCACCCTCTGGTAGCATTTAGCACCACGAAGTTATCATCCTGAGATGGAGATCTAAAAATTTGAAAACTGGCTGATTACTGTTATGCTGTTGTTTGTACAGGTTGTTTGCTGAAAGATGTGAGGTCCTACAAGAAAGAAGACCTCATCTCAACCCCTGCACTGGGAAAACAGTCTGTATTTCACAGATCTGCTGCAAGTTTAGGGCTTATGGACCATTTGACTTGAAAAACAAGTGCATTACAGAATGGTGAAAGTCAGACAAGAAGTCGGTTGTTGTACCCTCTCGCTGTATGCTCTTATCAACACTGCTGCAAGAACACACACAGCATTCGGCCCTGTTTACTGTGTTTATGAGGATTTATTTAGAGTCTAGATGTTTTTAGCTTAGCCAAGCAAACCACTGGTATTTCCTCCACATCTCGCTGCTGCCTTACACAAGCCACTGTGTGTGTATTTATATTAAAGACATGCTGTAGTTAACTCTCTGTGGGTTATCAGGCTTCTGTAGAACCATTCTGCATTCAGTACGATCTGATCCAGAGTCACTCTTGTTCATCATGTGATACAGAACTGGTGTCAGTTTAACATAGAATTTGATGCAAGATGACAGTAGTCAACAAATACAACTAGCCTAAAAATACTAGCCTAAAAAGTAATCTATATTATAAAAAAAAAATTTTTATAATGCTTCATAAGGTAACAACTTCACACATATAATTATAATAATGCTCATATTAGTTATTATTATTACCTATGTTCTAATTAATTATTTAAATATTTAACTAATTTGCAATAATTATTTGTTAATTATGTATTTATCAATTACTTCGCGTTCAATGTTTGTGGCAGTAACAATAATAATATTAATAAGACTAACCTCATATTTTTAAACAGCATATTTGGTGATGGCTCTGTGGTGGTATTTGAGCCAATCAACATTAGGAATCACTTTTTTATGTCTGCCTGCATCACTTTTGTGTCCTTTATAAAATAAAAATAGACTTTTGCTTGAATAATGTGAGCACAGAACATGACAGGAATAGTGACCAGGGTATAAATGGTACTTTATCTCAATAACTTAAACTGAGATGGAAACGGGAAGCAGAGCAGAAACAAAGAAAAGTGAGAGAGCCAATGTATTGTAAATGAGAAGCACAGAGTATATCTACCTCCATCAGTCTCTGTCACCGCTCTGCAAGAAAAGGGGAGCGCAGCTTCTTTCAATGCCTTTTTTTCCCTTCTCGCCTGTTTCTGTCTAAGTCTCACACTCCTCTCATTTCTCATGTCTTTTGCTCTGTCACCAAGGTGCAGGAGCCTGAGGTGAACTCATAATGAGCTTGTGAAACTCACTTTTCCTATTGTTTTCCTGGACTAACGCACACACTCTGAGTCTGTGCTTCAGTTGGGTTTCCTCTCAATGTACAGACAACAGCAGCCTTGATCTTTGCTCGGCTGTAGCAGCACAGTGACAGCATGTCTCAGGTAGAAATAAGACTCACTAATGATGCCAGCGCTCATGTGCACATACATATGAATAATGGATTTGCTTCCCATATTGCTATCAGAACGCACTGTCAAATGACAACTACTAGTATTTTATGTAGAACACATTTTATATTGTATGGATTATTCTCAGCCATTTGTGTGCTGATTGTGTACATCAGTGTTGTTACCGTTATTTGAAGTAAATTAATAATAAAATGTTTAAATATTAATATAAATAATCAATATAAAAATTAAATACTAATATTAGATGAAGCTAAAGCTGGAATACTAAAATTACATTTAAATGGAAAAAAACCCAATAAAAGCACATTCTAAAATTATTTAAAATTCTGATTAAGTATAATAATGAAGATTTTAATGGCACTTATGGCTTTTGCATCTGAACTCTTCAAATGCTAGTTTAAAATATTAATAAAAATCTATCATAGTATATGAGAGCACTAAAATAACAGTGGCGTATTCATGAATTGCTATTCATGTAACAGATATTGATTCTATAAATTACACTTTTTGAAATATTTATTTATCATGTAGGCTAATTCATAAACAATGCTGCATTTTAATGGATACCTTTCAAATTACAAATAAATACAAATAAACAGCCTATACTGGTACAGTAGGTTTCAGGTAAAACAAGTTTCAGTAGTAGTAGCTGTTTGAAGAAAGAAAAAAACTACTGTTACTACTAAAGTGTGTCTGTGTCTTTCTAAATATATAGTACTAAACCTCTTTGTTCCACTAAGGTCAAAAAAAGCCATGAATGTATTAATAAATAACATTGATTAATACATTTAGATAGCTTTACTGAATCTGTCTGCTTAATCTGACATTTCCTTAGAATCTACAGTTGCTTATTGGAGCAGGGCCATTTGAAATGTTTCTGAATGTATCTAGCTCCATCTAGTGGTGAAATAAATCAACACGCTGGGATGCATCTGAAAACAATAGTCTTACAAAACGACTTACTGAGGTTAAATGTGTACAGTGCTTCAGTCTCAGTCAAATATCAGGCTACATATTAAATATGAAACCATTTATAAAGTAAATAGCCAATAGAATCCAGATTTAAGGATGACAGAATATCCAATAAAAGATATGCGAAATAACCTAATATGTAGTTTATAAACATAACTAATTTAAAGGCCATATTTCTCAGAATACACATATTTATGGGGAATCACAGCAAACATCATTAGATTTGTGTTTAGGTCAGAATTTCTAGGTATTAATCTGCGGGGTTAAATAGCATTTGATCAGGGATTTCGATTTCTGATGATCAGTAATGTCATGATGCAAGTACATAGTGGCAGTAGTGGCCTAATAGACCCAAATGTTGCGGGTTCAGGTGTTCTGACACCGGCAGGGATTGTAAGTGTGGGGAGTGAATATCCGGCGCTCTTTTCACCCTAAATACCACGACTGAGGTGAGACCCTTGAGCAAGGCACTGTTCCCCCAACTGCTTCCCGGGCGCCGCAGCCTTGGCTGCCCACTGCTCCGGGTGTGTGTTCACGGTGTGCATGTGTGCGGTTAAATACAGAGCAAATACAAATACAAATTCCAAGTATGGGTCACCATACCTGGCCACAAGTCACTTCACTTTCACTTTACATCACTGCACCACTGAAACATTCAAATACGATCAGCAAGTCACCAATCGCTAATGTTCCACACTAGGTGGCGCAGTAATACAGGCAGCGTGACGTGTCTCCTGTGGAAGCCATATGGAAATAGCGAAAAATCTTATTTTTTCCCACAAAATAAAAAACGAATGAATGAATGAAAACCAACTGACCTGCAGTTACTTGTGCATTGTGGGGGGTTTTTTGGGGGTTTTTTTTGTAGACCTGGTAGTGTATGTTTTAATGTGAAAGGGACAATGCAATATTAAGATGAACTTTATGCTCCTTTTTACTTTAGCTTCAGCTGACGTTGACTTAATATTGTATTTAACGCTATATATTCTTATTTTTAATTCACAAAAGAAAGATCATCCTATTATTGAATACCTGCCACGGACCCCCTAGTGGTCAGGACTCTGATGATTCGTTCATTCATTATTTTCAGAAGGACATGTGTAATGATGTCCAATAGTCCTTAAATGGAATTTCGTCTAAATATTTTTGCGGTTTTGGTTATTGCTGAATAACTAATTTTATGTATATAAAAAATGCACGCTGAAAAGAAAAGAAAAAAAACCAACTGACCTGCAGAAAAGAACTTAGATTTAAGCTACAACGCGCTGGGACAGAAACCGGTAGAAAAGTGTAAAGTAGCCTAGGTTAACTGAAGAATTAAACAGCTTAGGAGCTTCTAAATTTCGATCAACATTTATGATCCGTAAATTGTGATATTCATGTTCGTTTTATTGCTCCAAAACACGAATTTAAAATGGGAACTGTTTACTAAATAATATACCGCTGCAAAGCACCCATTATAAACTATGTATATAATTCTGTTTTTATACCAACAGTTTTAGCTGTTTTATACTGAACGGATTACAAACGATGAAATATGACCTGGAAATTGTGCACATTTAGCCTATTTGTAAATGTAGTATTAGTGTTAAGTATTTAACAATTTATCAGTTTGTTAAAATAATAATAGGCTAATAATACATAATTTTATACAATTAAATAGCAATTAACCGACAATTTATCTAGCCTAGTTAATTCGGTGATGGTCATTAACATTTTTGTAATAGTCTTTTTGTAGCCTAGAGATCATTCAAATTTTGTAGTGGCTGTAAATATCATAAATTATTGCATTCAATTATCCTACAAATTGTTTATGTTTTCATGATGTGGTTCTTCAAATCTGTAATTTCAGGACGGAAACAGACTCAGAGATAGCCTTAGCCTTTGGTCACAGTATAAAAACAAACATCAATTTTTATTTTGCAGAATTATTTTAGGATATACTCGTTTGTCTATTCCTACTACACTGGCCTGCATTCGGCATTCTTCATTTGAACAAGCCTGTAGTCTATCGGTTTATGAATGACTTCAATCATCTCCCCGCAATCCCAGTCTATACGCCACGCCTACTTCTAGGAGCTTGCTTGCTATTCTATTGGCTGAAGGAGACAAGAATACCAGATTAGACACTGTATTTGCCGAATTTGGGTGTAGCCTATATATGACCAAACTTCACTCACAAAAAGCAGCCACTTGTTGCTTTTAACCTGACCGGTCAGAGATTGCATTGTGCGTTACTGTGAGAGCGTGGTCTCCAGAGCCAAACATTTGCCTTAAAGGCACTGGAGATATGAACACCATCGACGCGCAGATCCATAACAATAGTAACGCTGCTGTCAACCCTCTCCAGCAACTGCCAAAAAGCGCGCACGAGACACCGGATATGGCCGTGTATTGTGACAACTTCAGTGTTTACCACCAACAGAGTCTACCTGCGGCGCAAAGACCAGCGGGCTACGGCCTGGGGGACTACGCGACCCCAAACCCATACCTGTGGCTCAATGGACCCAGTGTCAACTCCACTTCTTCATACATACATGGCAGTAACAGTCCGTCGTTCATCCCTCCGGCTTACGGCTCTCAGAGGCAATATCTCACCAACTCCTCCGGGTTCGCAGGTCCGGACTTGGGCTGGCTCTCCATCGCGAGCCAAGAGGAACTGTTAAAGCTCGTGCGCCCGCCTTACTCGTACTCTGCTCTGATAGCCATGGCAATACAGAACGCGCACGAGAAGAAGTTAACTCTGAGCCAGATATATCAATATGTGGCGGATAATTTCCCGTTTTATAAGAAGAGTAAAGCGGGATGGCAGAACTCCATTAGGCACAACCTTTCCCTGAATGACTGCTTTAAAAAAGTGCCGCGGGACGAAGACGACCCAGGTGAGTGATGCGCGTGCACCTTTGCTTAGGGTCATTTTTGTAGGCTGTAGATTTATAAAGAAAATACGCAAGTAGCCAGTTCATAAATAAATGACTTGTGATCACAAATTAGGCTTACTGAACTTCTAGTTATTACAAAAAAAAAAACTGTCCAACGATTATAAAATTGAAAAAGAAAAAAAATTGAAAGACTTCTAAGAAATTGCAGTGCAAGATTCTGGAGAAAATGAGAAATGTTTACATACTGCGATTTCAATATAAATTAAATAATGTTAGATAAATAATGTTTCGTTGTAAATGTTATAAATGAATGTTAACCTATAAATAGCTATTTAAAATATCTGTAGTGCCTAAATATGTGAAAATATTTTGTTTGTGGAATACCATTCATCCATTCTGTTTAAATATGACAAAAAAGACTCCTTTAGACCCTTTGTCTTTTTTGACCCTTGTCTCTTTTTTGTTGTCTTAAAAAAGGTAAGACAAAAAAATTGGTATAACAAATAACAGGCTGCAATATAATATTATTTTGTATTTTTTAGTAAAAGGCACATTTTGCCTTTGCCATTTATATTCACCATCAGTAGCTTTATACATAAAGTGATATTAACCTACACAAAAGATCTGTTCTTTAATGGTTTATTTTAAAGATAATAATACTTAAGTCGTTAAAGTCACTAAATCATAAAATCTTAATTTATGACACAAACAAAAACTGGAATTAACTTTTTTAAAAATTATACGATTACATGAATATAGCCCTATACAGATTTCAAATTCATCACAATCTTTTTTTTACCCAATATAATGCGATTTACAAAAAAAATTAGTGTAGAGTTCTTAAATTCATCAAATTTCACTGTAAATAACTTTTGCATGGAAAGTTGCTTGCTTTGGGTTCTAATATCAACTCTCCGTATTATCTGAAGGCAAAGGAAACTACTGGACTCTAGACCCCAACTGTGAAAAGATGTTTGACAACGGCAACTTTCGGAGAAAAAGGAAGCGCAGGTCTGATTCCAGCGCAGGTGTTGCCAGCAACACAAAACCGGAGGAAGACCGGCAGCTCGCAGGGATCAAACCCACCGACAGCCCTCACCTCACGGGACCCGCATCTCCTGACACAGACGCGGCCAGTGACAGCCACAAGGGCGCGTCTCCGGCGGGCCTTACCAGCGCTCCGTGCTTCAACAACTTCTTCAACAGTATGTCAGCCTTAAGCTCGTCCTCAGCTCCGACTAGCAGACAGGGCTCTCTGGGGCTGGTAAACGAACTCTCCAGCCGAAATATCAGCGCCTTGAGCCCGTACCACGCCAGCTCGGCGCCTGACGCGGGTGGAGCGGGTGAGCTGCAGGACAGCGTGCATGTCAACCGTGGAATGTACTATAACTCTTTTACCGGCGGCCAGAACGCGCAGTTCAACGGACACTTCTACAACAGCTTCAGCGTGAACAGTCTCATTTACCCTCGAGACGGAACGGAGTTATGAATCTGTCATACTCGTGAATACCTGTGTTAAGAAAAAACAAAGAATTATTATTTCAACACTGTGTATGAGCTGCTGAAACGCGACAGGCCTTAAAGCAGAAAACATTCATTTAAACGCGACATATACGCACTGACAGCCACCAAATGAGTGAAATCTGGTGTAAAACACTGGTTAAAACACCTTTATTCTGTGAAAAATCTACTGACTTTTGCATTGGATTCTTTTTTGTCTTATTTTATATTTCCATATTTTGTGCCAGTTTTTTTAAAATATGCACTAATTTAAATGGATTTAACCTTTTAGCTTAAATTTATAATAGTCTTAAACAGTAGTTTGATGGAGGGATTGCCTTGGTATCCATGATTGCCAAGATTCAGTATTGTCCAATATCGGAAAAACATGTTCTTTGTCTCCTTTCTTGCTTTCTGTGTATTTTTTGTAAATGCATTTGTTTTGTTATATACACTTGTTTTGAACTATTTATATTAAGTTATGTATCTTGCAGTTTGTCCTTTTAAAAGAGAAATATGTGGTCTGGTAAGCTACTATGAATGGTTAAAATGAAACTTTTACCAGCAAAGTAAGGTAATAAGTGAATTATCGATTGTCATCATGCCACTAACTCACTTGATTTTTAAATATTTCATAGGTGATGATCTTTACACAGGTACAAGTCACTACATTTATTATTTTTCAGCAGTTTATGCAAAATATAATTTTTTTTAAAGAAAATAAAGAATTCCAAAATCCAAATCTCAAAAGGTTTTAAAATGTCTTTTTGCTTTTCCGCCTCGAACAACTCCGGAACATATGGTAAATGTCAACTGTGCACATTCTAAACTAAAGCCAAAAGTTGCATGTTTACTGAGTTTACAAACAAGGATTTAATTCAACCATTAAAATTACAAAGAAAAGATATATATATATATTCAAAAAAGCATTAAAAAAAAAACATATATGAAACTTTAAGCAAATGACTCAGGATATAGAACATCTGCAAGATTTTTATTGCAGCAGAATAACTGGATTAAAATAGCTGTCGGCTGTTAAATAATGACAATGTCTTTTTATTTTAGGTGAAATTATAAAAATGTGTTTTTACCCATGCTTTTCACAAGAGCTTAGTTCAGAACAAAGTAAGCAAACAAGAAATCTGTAACCTTTATGACTAACTATTCCTGACTTTAACACAGACACAGAGTTGCACAATGTACGTTTTCAAATCTCTGACACTCTCTGGTTAAGTAACATCAGCATCATCATACTGACAGTCCTGTGCAGAGCCTGTATGTTTCAAGAAGATTTTTTTTTTGGGGGACAATACAGTAAGAGAAGAAACCAGAAAGATAACACAGATAACAAATCTGAGGTTTCTGTCTTATTACCCAGCGCCACAGAAACAATACCACTATTGTCCTGTGTTAACCAGAACAGCTCTAACTGTCTGTTTGCGTGTTAAAATACCAAATTTCATTACATACGTCTCAACCAAGTATAAAATCATTTTCACTATTGATATTTTGGGGATTTTTAAAGTCTTTAATCTACAAAGAGCACATGTATAGAACAACTTTTGATGGCATTAAAGCGCACTGAAGTGAGATGAATTAAAAGGGGTTGCCCGCCTCCTTTTGTCCTCTCTTCATTACAACTGTCTGAGTAAAAGCGGGACAGACCCAAGTGCTTGTTTAGAGATTAAAGGGAGAAAAAAAAACTCCCATTGAGAAATTCCCTCAGTAAGCAGGGCAGTGCCACCCAGGAGAAGATGGAGAGGTGTGGCTTTGGGTGGAGGCCAGTCAACTTTAGGTTCGGAGAAACAAAACGAGAACACAAATTAAATAAGACTTTTAAAATATTAAAATTAAAATATGTTTTCTGAATTTCAACATTCTATATGTACACACATTATATTATATTATTATATATACAAACACAATCAGCTACAATGCTTACATGCTGTCAGCTCACCAATCACAGTGGTCTTTGCTGCCTCAGATCAAGCAATAATTAGAGTTTGGTGGGGGCAGGAGCTTATTTAAAATTTTCTGAGTCGCCATGTTTACTCAGACAACACGCAAGGCGGCTTTTTACGCTGAGCATTACCCTACTGCCAAACATGACGTTGTCAATTAGTTGGGGGCTGACGCTCTGTGCTTTGTAAACGCCTGGGACATCAGGCAATCAACCGGCCCCCACCCACACCCAGCCCTGTGCACTCATCTCTGTTTGTTTGCCTGAGAAGCATCTTTGTTTATCAGCACAGAGGAACTGTACTTGTGAAATATGCAACAAAAAAAAGAAGTCCTATACTTATTTCTGAATGATCCTAATGCTGGGTGTGTATTTCTTCATTTTTATTTTAGGTTACATACGCACAGAAAATTAGAAGCTGATATATATATTTTTTCTTTTATTATTTATTACCCCACAAGCACAAAAGTGGCTGAGAATGACAACTGCAATTGTCAAAGACTGGGCACAAAACATGGGCCTATGTGTAATTTGCAAAATTATACATGTAAATACAAATATCATTTGTCTCCTTTTTGTTAAACCGAGGCCAAAATTGAACTAAATTACAATGATGGAATTAATCAGTACAACCATTAATATTAACTAAAATGAAGGAAGAATTAATAAAACATGATCATGATCAAATGAATCAGTTGTGGGAATTATTATTATTATTAAAATAAAGAAAGAATTAATGAACATGACCACAATGAAATGAATAAGTAGTGGTGGATGATTATTATTTTGTACACTCATCATGTATGACACTTTTTTCTATTTAAGTCCACATCAATTTAAATTAAACCAAAAAATGGTTGTATATCACAAAATCACAAAATCATAATTGAGTAATTCTAGCATTATGAATGTGACATTTGCAGCCCAAACCTAAAATATAGTCAGTGAACATATTAAACCCTAAACCCATGATGATCAGAAGAAAAAAATGGTCTACTGTACATGTTTTCTAATAGATGAGAGAGATAATGTATACATGCGGTAAGAAATAAATTAATAAATAAATCTGTGAACTCATATGCACAAACAAGAACCAATAATTTCCGATGAAGATCCTTTTTACAGCATATGACATCTGTAGGTTATGAGTTAAGATCACGTTTTGTTTCTTATAGAAATGTGAAATGTATAACCTAAGCTTCTTTCAATATATTATCATCAGAGTCATTTCATTATTCCATTTAGCCTAACTAGACTCCATTCATTAACCTGACAATCAAAAAGTGTTTGCGACGTTACATAAGCCAAAAGCTGCATTTCCCTCTGCCTCAGGCCTAAATATTAAAATTGAATTGACAACATCTTACACAAAATGTTTTGTTTTTGTTTGTTTTTTCGCTTCAAATACTTTTCCATGGTAGTCGTTTTAGGTCATACTAGCTCAACGTTAGTCTTATGATGAATGAGACCCTGACATGTTCTCTTCTACTCCCTGTGCACTTGTGATCAAGATCCATGTTTAAGAGAGTAGGATGTCTGACTCTGTGTGTCTGTGTATGTGCTGAGCTGCGGTGTTTCTCTAGTCTACTGTAAACGAGCTGCTACATGTCTGGGAGGTGAGAAATATGAGGGCTTTAGAGTGAGTGATTAAGGACTGTAATTAAAGTATTACATCGCTTTCCTAGTGCTAAGCTGAGAGAAACAGCCCACCTCAGCTCTCCTCTAACACACTGTCTGGATCTGAGACAAACCTTCACACACAATCAGTTTTTCTCATGCTCCCTCTGAGACCCGTTCAGCTTTCAGGTGCACAACCATAGCGTTCCGGGTCACTGAGGTCACTGAAGGTTACTGAAACTGTATTTTAGGCAGAAACATGTTTTTATGACACTGAACATCTGAGATGAAGACATGAAACAAAACAGTGTTGGCAAACAACGATTATGATTGATATTTCACCAGAACAATGGCTACGACGTGAGTCGCTTCAAAGATGAACTCTCACCAGTGTCCATATCCTTTAGTAAACAGCATCACAAAGAGGGTTTGCTCACAAATGAGCTGTTTTTATCATTTTTCAGCCTGTGTATTTTGAAGTTTAAGTGTAAAAGGGCCCCCTCCTGATAGAGAAGAAAAGGGAAAATAGCTCTCAGCAGGAAGCAGTTAAGTGCATGTGTGTGAAGGAGTGTGTATGTCTGTCCCGTAGGTGTGTGTATCAGTGGGGCCTCAGTTAAGTGGTTGCGTTACCTCTCATGTGGAGCAGGCGAGTCGGGGGCGAGTCAGGGCGGGTCAGCGGTGGCTAAGGTGTCCATCATTATTTTTACGCCTGTCGGATCCCATGAGGTCACCCAGGAAACGGTCAGTGCACGGGCTGAAGGGTGGGGGTGGGGGTGGGGGTGGGGGGTCAGGGGGCGGAGTCTGACACACTCAGCGGCTCTTCCGCACAGAGGATTATGATCAACAAAGCAGATCCCACACCTGCATCAATGAGAGGAGGGGGGCACTTGTTGCTCCGTTGCAGTGGGGTGAAAAATCCACAGCCTATCTCTGGGTACAAATGGACACTATGTGAACCCTTTTTGCTCCTCTTTTACACCTGACCAGCCCAACAGGAAAATATAACTTTCAGAAAGGGTGTTTTGCAGGAATAATTTATGTTTTATTTTTAATAATTTATATTTAATAATTTATATTTTAGTTATGAGGTTGCAACTTTCAGATGGGCTAGTTACATAATGAGGTATACATTCACAATTAGGTAATACAGACACACTGCCAGAAAAACATTAGTCACATTTTAAGATGTAAATCACCAGAGTCACAATTCAGAGATAGTCATTGTGAGATATAATAGTCATGCTTATGAAAGTGCGTATAAATAGTATGCCAAATTAATACAAAAACTCATGGAATTGTAGGGCTGGGCAATATATTGGACGATATATTATGCGCATCTAAACATTAATCTCATCACCTGTTTTCAAACGGAGCAGCAGTTAATACACACAGAGCCATAGATCACTGACAAGCTACGCAATATCACGTTCAGTTTTACAAGTAAATCACCTGCGAAACTGAACACGATATTGTGTAGCTTGTCAGTGATCTACGGCTCTGTGTATTAACTGCCGCTCCATTTGAAAACGGGTGATGGAAATTTAACGCTAATCAAAAAAACGGTTTTACTGACGAGATGCGCATAAATATATCATGCAATATATTCCCCAGCGCTACGATATTGATATGCAAAAATTTACTTTAGTGTTTATGTGCTATGCAAGATTAGGGTTGTTGGATAGATCTGTATCAAATGTATGTGAAAACTGCATATCATATGCACGCCAACAAATTTTGTTTCATATGCACAGGAAAACTGCATTATGAGATATAAAGTCACAGCTGAGAGGTACAGTATCATATTTGAAACATACATTAAAGGATGAAAGCGTCACATTATGAGATATACAGTAACACTGTGTAACAGATTTGCAACTGAAAGATACTGTATAGTCAAATTGCAAGATAAATAGTCACATTATGAGATAAAAATTACAATTTAAAGAGATAGTCTGCGTGACAAAAGTCACATTGTGAGATATTATAGTCGTGTTATAAGATATGAAGTCACACTACACAATAAAAAGTCACATTATGACATACAAAATCATAGTTTGGACATATAAAGCCACATTGAGGTATAAAGTCAAACTGCAAGATAAAAAGTCATATTATGAGATAAACTGTCACATTGCGAGATAACATAAAAATTGACACTGAATGACATTAAATTACAGAAATCATATTGTGTATGACTGTGTAGATTTAGAGCTACATTATGAGAGATACATTAATCACACTGCAAAATAAGAAGTCAAATTCACAACTAAAAGGTAGAGGCATTTAAAGTAACATTCGTCAGATGTACACACATTGTGAGATAAAAAGTAACATTGTGAGGAATAATATTTATGTAATATGATACACAAAGTCATAATAGAGATAAAAAGTCACATTATGAGGTGAAGTCACATTATGAGGTATGAAAGATTTAAACTCACAATAGGAAGATACTAAATATGGTCAAATTGCAAAATAAAAAGTAATATCATGAGATACAAAATCACAATGTAGAGAGAGGGTTAGATGAGCATAGTGAGTGAGTTTGAAAGTGAAATGTGAGGGGCTACAGAGGAATGTGTGTCATTGCTCCGCGTCCCCGTCCCTCTTTTCTTTGCTTTTATTTTTTAATTGGACCCGGATTGCAATTTGCAGCTCTCCGGGGGCCACTCTCCCCACAGGAGTGTAATAAGCTATTAGCCGCTCACCCTCTAACGCCTAACACTAATCGTCATGGACAGCCCTTTGTGCAGTTCTGGGACAGGGGCCGCTATTGTACAGCCGACCTCCTGCCCTGGGACAACAAGGGCAGCTAGGGGTGCGAGGAGGGAACAGCTTCTCTACATTCACCCTGTTAAAAACAAAACAAACTCTAACACTTTACATTTCCTCTCTCTCACTCTGGCAGCCACAAGCTGTTCCCCTCACTCTTCACTACTATAGTCGGCACGGCTTCACTCAAATAAAACACTAACTAGTGAATTAAACACAGGCATGATCTATATGGATATGTATGTACTAAAGCTTCTAAATGAAAGTGGAGCTGGTGAAGTGGCTGGCTCTGCTGTTTATATGTGGGAGTTTCTTCAAATTTGAGCACCTCTATGTCCCAGAGAATAATGTTTATTAACAGATTTAGCCTTTTAGCCTTACATAAAATCAGTGCTATTAACGTCTCTTTGTAAACTATACAACTGTCTGTGGGCATGTGCAAGTTACTTTACGAAGTGACATGCATAATCCATCATTTTTTGTCATTTTCATGGATCCATGTGAACAGGGTTTGTTTTGAAATGTAACATAAAAATTTTCAAAAACACAAGAGAAAAACTTTTCTATTTTATAGTACATCGTCGGTGTGTAAACATACACTAAATGTATCTGGCTACCAAGACAGAGCTCCTCACTAATCAACACAATAGAGTTGGGCTTGTTACTCCGAAAAATACTAATTACCTTTAATTGAGAGTAATGGGATTACTTTACTAATTACCCAGTCTGAACAGTATCACATCTTTCATTAATTTCCTTTAATTTAATTAATTAACCTTTACTAAATGGACAATAAAGAGACATAAAATTGCCATTTCAAGCACTGTTTTTAGAAACTTCAATCTTGACACAGACATATTCTCTAAGCACTTGATGGCTGTTGCAGTTGGTGACAGTGAACACAGGTAACGGTTATGAATCCGGCATAAGACTAATCATGAGCCCTGCATATGTTAAGCATAATAATGGTGTTGTGTGTGTGTGTGTGTGTAAAAGAAAGACACATGTTGTGCAGAGCTGAAGCAGGTGTATAAAGTGGGAGGTCTGTCTGCGGTCAAAGTCCTGGGACACTTGCCAGTGCATGTCTGCCTCTATGCTCTCACCTTAAATGGTTCAGACATCTTTGCCATTCTTGCCAATCTCTCTTTTCTTCATTCCATCTTTCTAGTCTCTGTATTTTTTCCAGTGTTGTCCTGTGGAGTCAATTAACAAATCACTCACAGGTGTCACTTCCAGGGGAGTTTCTAGCCGCATGTTGTTGCCCCTTTGACATAAGGTCAGAGCCGTTATCTGCAGCTCTATTAGATGCGCTCTTCTAGATCTGTAGTGTCACCCCTTCACCAAGCCCTCCAGGCTGAACATCTGGTCAAGCCGGGTTCTCTGAGCCATGGAGAAGAGCTCATTAAGAAGACCGGCGTCCAAGCCGAGCAACAGGCCCCCTAATCCAGCCCACTGCCAACCCACTGCCCCTCACAGACAGGTTCATCTGGGGGACGAGTGCAGTCTGCATGAAGGGAGGGGGGGGGACTATACAGCAACTGAGAGCGCATGTGATTCCTTATGCCTGAGTCAATGAACACCTGAAAATGTTTAGCACATTAATGAGACACCCATTTAAAACTAAAAACTCTCATTATGCGCTTTATTAAAAACTAAGGAAGCTATCTTAATTAGTCTATAGTATCGTGTTGTTATATCAAGGAAACACTATTATAGTCCTTTTTTCACTTTTTTTTTAGTATTTGGAATTTATATTTTTCTATTTTCTATTTTAATTTTAGTTAAAGTTACTGTTTTGCAACTGTTGTTGTTGTTGTTGGTTTAGTTAGTTTTTTTATCAAAAAAGTAATTGTACATATATATATATATATATATATATTTATTTATGTTTGGTACTACTTTATTTTGATGGTCCCTTTTGAACAATCTGTTGACAATAAGTAGCTTTGCACCTACATGTCAACTAACTCTCAT
>JAUCMR010000028.1:4619506-4630211 GCA_032357425.1 Enteromius argenteus | reverse complement strand
AAAGGTTCAAACAAACCTATTTGCCACTGGTGACAGACACATTTTATATAGCCATTTCCCAGCTGTCTGGGACTGTGTGTGGACATTACGTCATGTAGAGTACAACCGTTTGTCAAACCCAAATAAATACATTTCAGGTACACAACTGTTTTAATTTATCCTAGGTACACAGGTTATCCTAGAGTACACTAAAGTAAATATGCAATTAACTATATACATTGAATACCTAACAGGTCTTGACACATGTCCCAAGATACCAATACGTCAGGAGAAGGCAATTTGTGCCAGGCTGATACATCACATGCATGTAATGGGGGGAGAAGTGTTTTTGCTTAAGTATCTTTCTGTGTGTGTGTGTGTGTGTGTGTGGGCAGGGTGTTAGAGATGGATGTGTGGCTTCCTGTGGCTGCTGACAGGCTCAAACGAGGCCTGAGCAAAACAGGAACCTCAGGTGTGATTCATGCCATTACAATAACACAGAATAAACCCGGATGGTCCCAAATCAGCATTAATCAAATATATATGACAGATTATTAAGAGTTAAGCATCAATTATAAGTCAACTATGCTGTCCTGATATATGTCACAGATAAAGCATTTGATTTAGGCTTCACATTGATAAGATATAGTAATACAAACTGACGACAGAACTTTGTTATACTTTTTTCCACGTGAAATACTATTTGATTGATTTATTAAGGAAAGAAAAACAAATAGTATTTTCTGATTGGCTAGATTTTGGCTTTGCTTCGTTATAGTGTCGCAAGCTGTCATTACTATTAATCATTTTTGAGTATCGTTTAAGTTTTTGGATTTTTATTTGTCATAGAATCCATATATTCTTTAAAAAGAAAAAATATACATATATATATAGTTTGATGCCACTTATATATGTATATATATATTAGTGGCGTCAAACTATATATATATATGTATTTTTTTTTTGACAAATAAAAATCCAAAACTAATTGTTTATTGCACTAATTATTGCACTAATTAATTGTTTGACGCCACTAATATATGTGTATATGTGTATATATATATATGTATATATTTGTGGTGTCAAACAATTAATCACAATTAAATGCATCCAAAATGAATTTTTTTTTTCACATAATGTGTGTGTGTGTGTGTGTGTGTACTGTATATTTATTATGTATATATAAAGCATGTTAGATGTACATACGCATGCATAATTTAAGAAAAATATGTAATGTTTATATAGCAATTATATGAATATAAATATGAAAATGTGAAAATACATGTATGTGTTTGTTTATATAGAGAGAGAAAGAGAGAGAGAGTTCATTTTGCAAAAAAAGTTAACTCCGTTTTAACTTTTGATTAAGTTAAAATAACTAAAGAAATACAGCTAATAAAATAAAAACATGATTTTTGCAAGTAAAAAAAAACTATCGCATATAAACTCTGTGTGTGTGTATAATTTTAAATGTTTAAGATTCAATGTCAAATAATTACATTAATTTTGTATCTACATGTTTTTAAAACTTTGAATGTATGAATGGTGAATTAACTTTGAATTGTAACAAACTGTCCTCTTCTGTTCTGTTTATCACCTTTCTCTGATTTCAAGTTTTAGTCAGTTAATTAGTCATAGGTACTTAGATGAAGTTTATTTACATTTTATTTCATGACCCTCCCTTTAACCACAGTTCTGTATACACACACAACCTCCTTTGAAGGAATTTGTAAAGTCTTTTGCGGCGATACAAAATAGTATTCAGTTTAGATCGGTAACTGCTGTGGGATTTTTCGTCTGTTTTGTAAAGAGAGCATAAAGATTGTTGAAAGTTTGTGGTCTCCCTCTAAAAGCACGATCTCTACATTTCACAAATAGGTAAGGTGCATGAACTAATTAGGTTGTAATTAGTTCGCCTCCTTACGGTAGAAGCAAGCAGCTGTAATAAAACCACCAGCGGCCCGAGTAATCAGGCAGACTAGTCAGCCTCTAAAACAAATCTTGTGGTTGACGCTTCCTCCATTCCATAAAAGAAATATGCAGCGGTTGATTAAGGCTTGGTAAATGTGAATCAGACATTATGCATATGCTCTACGTCTGCTAGCGCCTTATCATTCAGAATCATCTCTAGGGAAGCCACTTAGCAAGACAAATATCTCAGAGGGTGGAACCTTCTATTAGCGAAACCACAGAGAAAAACACAGTCTGCGAGGTTGCACAAAGCTGCTATTGTTCTTCATTGCATCAAGATGAAATTAAGTGCTTTAATATTCTCATATATCTTTTAGCAGGCCGGCTTATGAGAACCCTAGTCTATATCAGCCGCAGGGAAACAGGTGGAAAGGACTGTGGTCTTGCCACCCACCCCAATACAAAAAAGCACGTTTTAAACAGCTCAGCATGGATAAGAAAAAGAAAAAAAACACTTTAGTTAGATATTAACAGCTTTATTTGTAATGTATGAGTCATCTGAATGCCATTCAATATGGAAAACCAATAAAGTGAGATCTGTGCTTTCGGGCACGCAATGTGCCGTGTTTTTGGCATGGCACGGCAGACTGCATTTTTCAGCACAAGGGCTTGTTGCTTCACTAATTACACGGCAGGTAAAGGCAGATGGATCCAGCCTTCGCTCATGACAGGTGACAGTTATTGACAATCGACTCGTCTAGCCATAATAAAGCCTAAGGGAGAGGAACCGACACTTCCAACCTAAACATCAGCAGAGCATGGTTCAAATGCGGTGGCTTTGGCCTTGACAACTGTAACTATGTTCAACAAATTAGTCAGAGAAAGCGGCGGTGTTTATAAGGCTGAATATGAAAGAGATCGCCTCACTCGTGACTGACACCCTGAGCCGCGTCGGTCCTGGTTTGTTTTTATTGCAGGAGACTCTGAGTGTAAAATGTGGGGATTCCTGCCTGTCAATCACAGGTTCAAAGGATTGGGTTTCTGGTCTTGACAGAGAATGCTTGAGGCGTATGCAAAAAACCATTGACGTATTTTTTTTTTTTAACTGAACTTCTCAGAGGCTTGTTTCAAGTCGGTGTGCAGTTCATGGCATTCGGGTGACATCTGCTATGTGACTGCATGTGGTGCGTGGCCTGAAGGAGAAGATTACGGCTGATGCAACCAGTCTGCTTGGAGCCTCCTCGGGCTGACAGCCTGAAATGGGCCGTATTGGGTGCTGCAGAAGATATAAGGTGCTTTCCTGTTTGTGGACGGTGCTTGCGTGTATATGCACTCAAAGCAGTGCTGAGTGACTGTTAGTGTTGGTTGGAAATGGGCCGTGGGTCAGTGACTCCGGGTTCCTTTTCGCCACTGCTCAGGTCCACATCAATCCCAAACACTCATTCACACACTGTCATTTGAGCTTCAAAGAGCTGTTTTAACACTTCAAAGACACACAGATTCACATTTGGGCACATATATATTTAATTCTAGATAAATAACAGTATATTTAAATTGCTTACTGCCTAGTCAAGGCCTTCTTAATACACTAGGATGTGGCCTGAAAATAGGTCTGTATGCCAAATGTGAAAATTAAGTGCACATAATCTTGGATAACAAAATATATAGGCTTATCGTAGTTTAATCTAAATAGGTTTTATTTTTAAATGGGAGGAGAAAATAGTTCTCATATCTTTTGTTGTTGACATCAAAGGCTGTGCCGTCAGACTGGCATTTTGGCACAAATTCATCCGTCACTTTGTAGATGCTAGTCAAATTAGACAGATGCACAACGTGCTCAGCATTCTCTTGACCATTAACAATGCTCCAAGCCACAATGTGTTTTGTGCAAAGAATAATGGCTGCTGGGAGCATGTAAGCATTTAAATTCCAGACGTTGATTGACATATTTAGACACTGATCATTTAATATAAATAATGCATGTTATTGGGCCTATGCAGGACATTGTAAGCTTAAAGGAATAGTTCACCCATAAATTAAAACTCAACCTGAGGCCATCCAAGATTAGTTTTTTCTTCATTTAAACAGATTTGGAGAAAAGTAACATTACATTTTGGGGTGAACGATTCCTTTTAAATGAAAGGGAAAATTCTGTCAATATTTACTTACCCTCATGTTGTTCCAAAGATGTTCTGTGGAACACTAAGGGAGATGAAGAATTGGTTGCCGAACAGTTTTGGTCATCACTGACTTGCACTGTGTATACACTCTCAGAAATAAAGTTACAGAAGCTGTCACTGTGGTGGTACCTTTTGAAAAGGTACCATCCCTGTCACAGCTTCTGTACCTTTATTTCTGAGAGTGTAGGGGAAAAAAACATTTCAAATGATGGCTTCGTTTCTGAGTGATCTGTACCTTAAATAAATAAATGAATAAATTATATTAACGTATTTAAGGATATTTTATACTCTTCTATGATATACACAATTTTACAACTGTGTTGTTTTACCACTTCTGTGGTTAGCTCAACTAATTCTATATCCAGTATTTCATGCACTGATTTTAGGATTTCAGGTCAAAACTGCATTGACTTCACACAAAGGTAACAAAAATTTTAGTTCTCAAAGCACTAATCTTTTTGACAGAAAATTGCAATGATGGGAATATGTGTAGAATTCATAAACATTAAAATACTCTCAGTTTCAATAGTGTAGCTACTGGATGCATTTTCACATATAATTTTCTTACTAACCCTTTATGTTTAATGGTTATTTCCAATTATTACAACTTTGTTGCAATGACAATATGCTTAAAACCTAAAAAATGACCACAAATGGTAGAAACAACTTTACAGCTAACAAATAACAAAGTTTAAAAAAAAAAGGATTAACATGCTTTTATATATTTATAAGCTAACATAACAGTTTATAAGCTTACATTTCTATAATATTATTTTAAAATACCTCAATTTTGCCATTCCAAAATGTTTTTTGTTTGTTTGTTTGTTTTGATATAGTAGGGTTTAGTAAGAGATAATGCATGTGGAGTATTTTGAGGTTGAGGTGAAATAGTCAGGAGATCAGGAAGTGCATGATGTCTGGGAATCTTGGGAATCCCCTTCCAATACTCTCTGGCCCACCACTGGAGCGGATACTTGCTTCTCAATGAGAGAAGACCTGGATTACTGCATCCCATGGGAAAAAACCAGGAGGATAATGATAGGTAGCCTGGAAATGCAAGTGGACTTTTCAGTAGTGTGTGACAGGCAATACATGATAGATTACTGTCTGACTTATCTGCATTCAGTTAGCTTTAAAATCTATTCTACTATGTATTAAATGCTGTATTGAGCCTGTAGGCTTCGTGCTGGGTTATGAACCTCTAGGGTGGACATAATAATTATTATAGACAAGCTGTGTGAATTGTTTAAAAAGTCTAAAAAGTCAGATTCTCTAGAGGAAACACAGGAGATTATGTGAATTTAACAATAATCCCTTCCACTGGAAACTGTCCAGAACTGAACACGGGACTCAGGAGAGGGAGAGGGGGAGGTTTATTGTGGAGTGATGGAGAGGTGGGACATTACGCTCAGACACAAGAGAAGAAACGTCTCTTAAGGCACAGAAACTCCCACTTTTGATAACTGTTGCCACACTAGACCACACACATTCAAACACACTCACACACACACCTGCGTGTGGTCTTAGGAGGGTCTGGCGTGCGACAGGTTTCAACCACTGTTTTTGCCAAGAACATTTTTTTTTCCTTTTTCTCATACTGCCAGAGGGCACAGGTGCAGGCACTGTTCCCTTCAGTACCACAGAGGAAACTACAGCAACATATTGTATCATCACTCTTGTTCATAAGAAAGAAGCTGTTCCAGTGCGAAACTTACAAGGCCTCTGCCATTCACAACAATACTGATTCTGTTCACCTTCCATTGTGCAACGAGGGAATCATATTCCAATTCATGACAGCTTCTTTATCATGTTGTCTTTCAAACAAGCGTTCCAAAAAACATATTTAAGATGACTAAATCAACATAAATGCGTGACGTTAGGTCATCACAAAAAAGAAAACAAAATATAAGAGTTAGAAATAGCTTACAACTACAAGATAGCACTTTTTGAAAGTGTTGTGCGTCAAGGTCAAAATTGCCACCATCGGCTGTCTTTGGCCAGTAGAGGCCAGCCATGAGACGCCTTTAATGTCTGATGGTTAATCCTCTGTCTGTAAAACTCAGGTCTCAGTTCAAGATGGTTTTTGGACATTTGTGAATGGCCTAAATAATCCATTAATGTGAATTTAAAAGCCATTTACATTTGAAAATTACTCAATAATGCAATCCAGACCTCTGAGTGGAGTTGATGCATAATTCAGCCATTTATCATACTATGTTTAAAGTATTATACAATTATTGAAAGAAAGCTAAAATGCAGCAATTGTGGAGAGTTTTATTAATATGGTCAAAGCAATTTATCAAAGAAACAAGGCAAACATCACCTCTGCTGACCTTAAATGAGTAAATGATACATTTCTAACTTCACTACATTGTTTCTTTACAGAATTGGATAGTAAGGATGGAGACCGTCCTGGTCAGCCATCGTCTTTAAGAGGATTTGGGCTCAACGTTAATTTGTTCTAACTAATAGTGAAAAGAGAAATTTCGTACAGAGAACAAAGAAAGAGAACGCTCATACTGAGAAAAAAAAACCCTATCCCAACACACACACACTGGAGTTATCTAAATAGGTCTGAAATTTCAGATTTACATAATTTATCCTTGTTGTTTATGTCATGTCTGTAAATAAAACAAAAACAGTACTCCTCTTTCTTTTCTTCGAGGAATTTAAAAGTGCAAAAACATTGGCCTAAATGAATTAAACAAGTAACTCATATTAAATCTATAAAGCAGAATTTCTGAAAGCAATTGAAAGACATTTAATCAATGCATCTTGACCACACTGATTATCAAAGAGGTCACATACAGTATGATGGTCAGAAGATGAGGTTTGTGTGTGCATGCCATGCATGTGAGAAGACATGAGAGTTTATCTGAACTGAACACTGTGTCCTGGTCAGTTGCTGGTCGGCTCCGCACAGTTTAACAAGCGGTCATGTACAGTATTCAGAACCAAACAGAGAATTACAGGCCTCTACAATGCTTTTGTGCCCTTTTCTTCGAACAAACTGACCCTATAGTTATCTAAATCAATTAATTAAGGATCATTCTGGAGTTGATCATTGCAGTCCTCCTGGTTTGATGATCCAAGGTTTGCCAGTTGTTTTGCTAGATTAACCACTTCTACTTACATTCTTCTTATTTGTTAAAACACTTTCTGCAGCACTTTTCACAATTCATGTTGTTTCAAAGCAGTTTTCAATTTAAAAAAAAAAAATCACATTGGATACAATATATAACTAAACAAATAAATGTCAATTTTGTCTTCCGTTTAGATTTTAGATTCACACATTCTCATCCAAAGACAACAGGATTTCCCATTGCAGTGAAGGGACAGACGTCAATTCAATGGATATCACCAATCTGGCAACACTAATCCTTCAATGCCTGTTAGTGGGTTTCTAATGCGTAGGCAATTGTTTGTATAGGCTTGGTGAACACTACATACTACAGAGTGTAGCAGAGGAAGACGTCATTCAGTGGTGGTTTCTCATGTTCTGAGAAATGGCTTCTCTAATCCCACCTCCCACCCCTCGTCCAAAGAATATTGTCTCCCATGGGGATCTCAGAAGATCAGCAGACGCATCAAGGACTCTCAACATGACAATTTGAAGGCTTGGGTGGTTGGGTAAATATCCTCTGCGTTTCCTCTAGTTCTTGATAATCTGCTGTATTATACCCTGACTAACAGAATGTAGTCTCAGATTAGCTGTGGTGACAAACGGTCATGACCTTATTGCCTGACCCCTCTGTGACCGAACCATTGACAGGTCACCTGAGGTGTTCTTTTTCATGCTTTAAAAATGCAATATTACTGTATTTTAAATGTCAATAAGATGAAAACTTTCAGAGAGAAACAAATAAAGGAAGTAAATGAGAGAATGTATTTAAATATCAAAATAGATGCAATGAAGTGGACATTGATGGAGATGTGTTTAGAGGGGGTGGGACAGAGAACCTATTTCCTATCCATTAAAAGTGTTAAAAGATGAGAGTGGCCTCTAGGGACAAAAAAGGAAGAGGAAACCATATAGGCCTACCATACACACATACAAACATTTAAACACGAGCAGGAACAGAGGCATGTGCAATTTTGTCCCTATTAATCAATATCTGCTGAATTTCTGAATCTGTGTAAGTATAAAACTGACATTAAATGAAAACGACAAGCTACTTTATGGCAAGACATTATATGTGCAAAACCATTGTTTTTTCAGGGACTGCATGTCAAGCATCCAAAATGCACAACTGTTTATTTTATAGCATTTATTTGCATCTGCAGACTGCTGTTTTCTCAAAAAGGTTGTTTTTTTCATGCACTGTTTATGTATACTAAAGGTTTTTACAGAGGGGTTTGTTCATATATGATTCACATGTCAGTACAACATGGTGACAGTTTTATTCAGACAGAAGAGATATCCAAAACTTCACTGTAAAAATTACAAATTGTCTACAAATTGAAACGAGCATTATAAACCTGGCCTTGTTCTGTTTTCTGTTCTAGAAATGTATGCAAAAGTGTGCAAATTTAATAAAATAATATCTCACTGCATATTTACACATAACATTTAAGAAAACCTAGTATAAAATAAGTGTATTGATGTACTGTAATTAATCAAGTGTTGAAAGTATGGTGATTCACCTGTTGTGTCTTGCCTTAACTCAAATGAAAACTAACTGAAACATTAATGAGACGTTTGTTGTGTTAAATCTGTTAAAAGGTTAATGAGTAATAACAGCACAAAGTGCGGCAATGAAGTGCAATAAACATTTATTTAAAAAAAAAAAAAAAAAAAAAGTTCACAGCTAGAGGAAATGGCGTTTGTATCATCAACTGGCTGAACTAAAGCTTCTCTCTTCCTCAGGTCAAGGAGATACTTCCTCCTGTCAGTCACTCTTATGCCTGACCTCTGACCACAGCAAAAGGGGTCAAGTCACTTCTTCTCACAATGGAGAGACACAAAAGTGCGGTTTAGGCTATTTTCTGTCTTTCATTTAGGTTCCTTTATCTGTGTTTCAAGTTATTTATATAGCACAGTTAAATTTATGATGTCCAGCAAAAGTGTCCCTAGAAGAGTTAAGCATGGATGTATTTTTGCAGTCCCGACAACGCTTCTGTATCCCGAGTTAAATATGTGACAGCTATATAATAAGTCTCTGCCGCCCCCTTGCGGACGTTATATGGAAGCGCACATCACTGTGCTGGATTGCTTTACCTCACCTCTTGATCTCTGATAAACGTGCATCAAAATCTGTGGTATTACCTCTCAGTGGGGTTTATTTAGATCACACTGCTGCTTAAGATCATGGAATGTGACTAGAATGTACTATCTACTATGAAGGTGGACAAAGTGTCTGCATGATCATTACATTACATGATACAGTATATTAATTTATAGTATATTATATATTGATCAATGTGATTTACAAATGAAGAAATCAAGCAATATATTACCAAGGAGCTACCATATATTTACTACATGAATGTGTACAGAGTTGTGCTCTAGAAATATGTCTGAATAGTTATATTATACTAAATTGTATTTCTATAGCTTTGTTTAAAGGGATAGTTCAATATTAAAATTCTGTCATTAAAAAATTATGGTTGAACCATTGATTTCACATGGACTATTTGTCCTTGCTATTTGTCCAAAAATCTCTGTTTACATGGTAGATTCTCAGTCAGAGTATTGTCTTAATCGTATTAAAATCAGAGTATTGTTGTCTATGTAAATATAGTCAGTGATAGAAACTTAAAGGGATAGTTCACCCAAAAATGAAAATCCTGATTTACTCACCCTCGAGTAGTTTCAGATCTGCCGAAAGAAGATAATTTAAAGAAGTTTGTAAGCAGGCTGTTTTGGGTCACCACTGACTTAGTAGGAAAAAATACTATGTCTAAGCTATTTACAGTAACTTCTTGTCTTCTTGTAACATGTCTGTAACAACATTGTGATTAGCCAATCAGATTTGAAGAACCAGTTTATAGTTTTTGTGAAGTTTAGGCTTACAATTAGTGTTTGGTGCTTGTACATCAGTGTCATTGAACTATCGTTAAATATGATTTTAGGCATTACTCATGGTTAGGTTTAGGTGTAGAGATATCACGGTGGCCGAGAGAGCTCAACGCGCTGCAACCTAAGAAAACAAATGCAGATAGAGAGAACAGCAGCACATTAAGAAAACATTTTCATCAAGTCGACAACACAAGTGCTGCGAATCTTCACAAACCGTGCAAATGAAGAAACAAACTGCAAGTCTTCACAACATGCAAACTAAGAAATGCGCTGCGTATTGCGTGGACCACAACAGAAATGTTTCAAGGGGAACCAAAAAAGTGACGGACCAGCTGCAATATTTGCCTGATGCACAAGATGGCGCCGGTGAGCTTCGGCTCGCATTTACTGCAAGGGAAACTTCATAGACATATAAATACCTAGACGCCTCATTGGCCTCTTTGAGCCATTGCTGCGATACGTCAACGCGCCCGCCATCTTTCTCCGGGCAAGACTGCTTTAAAAACAAATGTCATTGAATGGAGGAGCTGCGGTTTTTGGGATCAAATC
The DNA here is from genome assembly GCA_032357425.1 of Enteromius argenteus. NCBI lineage: Eukaryota > Metazoa > Chordata > Actinopteri > Cypriniformes > Cyprinidae > Enteromius > Enteromius argenteus. The sequence goes on along the minus strand of JAUCMR010000028.1, from coordinate 4,619,573 downwards.
ACGATAACGTTTACATTTATCAGCCGATTTCAGTAGTTTGTGATATGCATGGACTTAAAAATAACTC
>JAUCMR010000028.1:4590540-4606544 GCA_032357425.1 Enteromius argenteus | reverse complement strand
GTCTGTACTGCTCAGACAACTTGCAAAATAGTCAAATCAATGACAAAGAATCATGATAAAATCCTGATATTTTTGAAAAAAATCATAATATGATATTTTTGCCATATTGCCCACCCTTACCTCTGTAATTTGCAAAAATAGTCTTAAAAAACAACTTGAAAAAGAATCGGGATAAAAATCGTGAATCGTGATTTCCCCAGAAAAAATTGTGATATGATATTTTTTCCATATCGCCCACCCCTATGATAAAGCATTAAGCGACTTAAGCCTTACTTTAAAGCAGACACTGAACTTATATTCGCAAACATAATTAAAATTCACACTTAAAACACCAAGTAAACAGAATTACAGTCCATTCAAATTGATGCTGATAGAATCACTAAAGTTATTTTTCTTGGAGTGAATGAGCCTTATCAATACAAAAAATAATGATGCACACTTTTTTTCAAGGCAAAGGATGTAGCTGAGCAAACGTTTCAGCTGGCTTTGGACAACTTTGGGTTGCTTCAGAACAGGGGAGCTCTCAGGTATGCAACTCACACAGAAAGGGCCCAGAAGAAATATTTTTTCTGCATATTCTTTTTTCTTTGACCTTTTCTGTGCTGATTTGGGGTGAATTATATGGAATAAATTTAAACAATGTCATAGGAAGGTGAAGTATGATCAAATTATGCCAAAATATTTATATTTATTAAACAAGCACACAGGTGTACAGAATGTATAGAACTGACAGACATTCCCAATCTGGGGAAATTTGTGTAGTTTTCTCTGGGGTTCTTAGTTTGCAGATTCCTTGTGGCCCTAAAAAAGTAAAGTTATATTTAGGTCTCATTATAGGACACATTTTGTGCTTGCTTTGTGAATTGAGAATCTCCTTTGTCTGTTTAATTCAGATCCAAAGCTGTGTTTAGTATACAGGCTGTCAACAATGAGGGAACGTGAGTTTCTGTGGACAGACACAGCTTTTCTCTTCACATGTTATCCTGTATTATACATTTTCTGAATTCTTTAACTTGAAACAGTCTTCCTTTACACAGAATCATTCCCCTCAGTGATGAGGACAGTCGCTTTATGGTAAAAACTGTGAGTATAAATCTTTTCCATCCCAGCTGCAGCTTTTTAATGTATTGCAGCTTGTATTAAATGGCTGACTTCTCCACAGGCGTCCATGATGGTGCATGATATTCCAGATCTCCAGTGTGGAGGAAACCTGGGATCAGTAGTTTTTTCTGAGTCCTTTCTGGAGTCCAGCGTTTACATTCAGCAGAGAGGTAAAAATCAGTTTTGTGAAAGTATTCAGTTGGAGGTTAATTAAATAATAATCATTAATACTAAATAGTCCATATGAGATTGTAAGGCACCTCTTCTCCGGCAGATGGTGCTCTTTCCTCTGACAGCTGCTTCACTGTGCTCACCTCCTCAGTTCCTCGCCATGTCTGCTGGCTGGTATAGTGCACTCTTTGTCTTTCTGTGCAAAATGTGCATTTCTTGTTATAACAAGATAAATCATGGCGGAGTAATACTTTAGCAGTACTATGATTGATATCTTGAATTGAACACTGAGTTAATTGATTTATTGTTTTCTGTGTTATAGGTAGATGAGGCTGATGTGCGAATGTCTGAACAGGCTCAGCATCTGCTGAAGGTGCAGTTTTACAATGCAGTCGTTTGTGCAAACCATTTAACATCCTCGTTCATGCTATATTAACTGTCATAAATGCTATAAAACCTATGTGTGTGAAAACAGGAAGAGGATGGTACATGTTTGGGCATTCCTCTAACAGTGAGAGACTCTGCCTACATGTTTTCCAACAGCCTGCTGTCTACACCTGAGGAAGGTCAGATTTCATCTCTACTGGAAGGTCATTGTTTCAAGTAGTCTTTGTGCATAGGCATTAATGTGTTTATTGTCCTGTAGGGAAGCTGGTGTTTTTCTCTGAGGGTATCCTGTTTGTGCATCCTCATCACGGATCCATTACACTCTCTATGAGTCACATCAAGACCATTAAGCTTTATGATGGGGTAATACTTTTATTCAACAGAGATGTATTAAATTGATCATAATTTTACATTACTTTTCAAATAAATGCTGTCTTTAAACAGAACAACTTATGATGAACAATAAAAAATGTTTCTTGAGAATAAAATCTGCATTTTAGAATGAATTCTGGATCATGTAACACTCAAGACTGGAGTTGTAATTAATAGCTGCTGAAAATTCAGCTTTGCATCACATTAATAAATTACAATTTAAAAAAAAATTATTAAACAAAAAACTGTTATTTTAAATTGTAAAAACATTTCACAATTTTAGTTAAAATCTTTTGATGAAATATATTTATATAGAAATATATTTTGAATGGTACTGTATATATCACCAGTTTAGCTTTGTTTATGATGTTGTTTTCACAGGGCTCTCTGTCTGATGTTTCAATGCTGTTTATCAAGTATCAGACCTCTCTGCTTCCGCACCTTCCATTCCCCTTACACAGTGCTGATTTCTCTCTGGCTATCGCTCTGCTTCCCAGAACCAAGAGCTACAAAAGCTTCTATTCACAGGTGCACAGCACACATACACACACACAACATTTAGGTTTCTGTCGTCCTGCAGAGTTGTTGTATTCTGTTTAGTGTTTGGTTGTAAATGGGTTGTGATATGATTTGCAGGTCCTGCCAGCTTGGCGTAAGTCAGACTCTGGTTTGAGAGTGCAACACGTCCTCAACGATCAGCTGAGCCCTGAGCACAAGAGCATGTGAGTTAACACTTCATACTACATCAGCTCAGCCAACAGCATTCAGCCTGATTTGTTAAGATCTTATTGTGCTTGAGTCCCGAGGTATCATGATGTGGCACATAAACGTATCTAATGACGTGTTTCCTCTCAGGTACTTCAGGATGTTAAAGCTTCATGAGATACATACATCGGCGGCAAACAGTCACAGAGCTGTTCTGAAGACTACTTATCCACAGCTACCAGAGCAGGACAGGTAACACATACACGTACACACCTCCACTCAGTCCTAAGTAGGGATGATGTGACAGAATGTCAAACGATAAATTTGTTTTTGACCTAACCAGCTATGACTGTGACAGGCAAAAGACATTTTGCCAGTTGCTTGGTTTCTATCTGTCGTTAAGGTCTAAAATTCTGAGCCCACTTTTGAAAATGGTGCTAACTTGGTGAAAAATCAACAAATTGACAACAAACTGTCTGGTATATGCAGCATATATTCCTATCGTCTTATTGGTTGCACTGCTTGTTGCTTTGCTCATGTACATTGATGTCTATCAACTTTTCTGCTCAGGTTCCTTCAGCATTTTGCCATCAGCAGTAGCGTGGGTGAAGAATCTGTCTGTAGCGACCACTTGTCTACTGTGTTTTCAGACACAGCATCTGAAAACATCAAACCTGAATCCAAGAAGAAGGTGAAACGCATATGTATAAATGCAATGCAGTCATACATAATCTATCTGACAGGTCATGCTGGAGGAAACAGAGCATATAAATAATAATAGATAAATGTGTTTGTTTGTGTAGGTGGTCCTCACTGTCATTGCAGGCTTGCCAGGCAGTCATAAGGAGAATATGTGTGATTTCTTGATGGAAGTGAATCAAAATAGTGCCAGGTAAAAGAACTATATCCACACTCATTACAACTGTAACATTGTCTTTCTTTTAATATTGGATGTGGTAGATTGCTAGTGAGTGATATTTCTGACTTCTGACCATAATGATTTTGCTCTACTGCTATTGGAAGAACGTTAAAAGCAAATAGCAATTTGGAATATGTGTTGTACTGCATTTATCGAAATAGAAGGTTGGAGATTCTTACTTTCTGAGTTCAACGGAAAGCATCTTGAATGCAAGTGCACTCATTACTGTCTTTTTACTTTTACACTCCTAAACTGAGGACTGTTTGATTGACAGGTGGGAGGTGTTTTGCCCTGCTCTGGAGGGCTCTGAGGAATTCAGTGCATCACACCTTCAGCGGTTCCTGAGCAGCCTCCTGGCCAAACAGAGGGAGACAGATCTGAATTCAACCAGAGTTGTGCTGCTTATACCAGGGTAAGAAAGACATGAACATTGAGTCTCAAAACCTTGAGGATCATATTTATTTCAACTGCTCACTACTGATGAATTTTACAGCATTGTCACTTATTGAACATTGAATGGACTTGATATGAATAACAATATGTTGCCTTCTTTAGAGTTGCTTATAGCTGAATTGAACTGAAGTTTGAACACTTATTGAATTGAATCAACATTAAACTGAACATTGACATTATTGTAAGATTAGAGCCACTTTACAAGAGGATCTAAATTGGTCCCATTTTTAATAGAGTTTGCATCATTCATTATGTTGTTGCTATGAAGCTGCTTGGAAACAATCAATCTGTATTGTATAAAATAAAGGTTACTGGACTTGGACTTGACATAGCCATCATATACAAGAATCATTTAATTGATTACTGTTATGTGTTGTAGGTACACTGATGTGCTGGATGTAATCCAGGCAATCACGGCTCATCCAGACCCACAAGTTCACAGCCAAGTGACAGTGGGTGCCATCTCAGCATGTGTCAACCCACTCACATCCTTCATCAAACACAGGCAAGAGTTTTTCCACATGACATTTATCACACCTACTTTTCCAGACAAACACTTGTAATTCAGATTGTAAATGCTGTAATAAAAATTATATGTCATTATGTAATTATAATGTAAGTGTCTTAAAGGGCCTGTTAACACATTGTAATTTGCCTTGTTTGATGTTGTCTCTGAAGCTCTCTGAAACTGCTCTTTACAGGCTTCTCTTCCCCAAACTCCTGGAGCAGTGTAGTCAGGGTAAGTTTCTCTCAATATGGTGCCTGTGTGTAGATGTTGGAGAATAGATTCTATCTGTTGCTGTTGTGGGGTCGTATTGTATGAAAAAAACTTTTCCTGGATCTTTGGAAATATTAAATTCAGTAACACTTTCTATGAAGCCATCAAAATAATCTGATATAAATAAGATTAATAACGAATAAATAAACTGATACTGATAAACTGATATTAAAAAATGTTCAAAGCAAATGTGTCATATTACACGTTCATGTGATCTGATATCTGATCTTATGGCTGTTTGAGAAAAAAATAGTGTTGTTATTATTATTACTTGTAAGTGGTATTTGTTTGCTTTAAGTAAAGTAACATAAGTAAAATGGCAAGATATGAGACTTAAAAGGCATTATAACTATGAGAAATATAATCCATTGTAACTTAAAGGAATAGTTCACCCAAAAATGAATATGACCAGTTTGCTAGTATGCTAGTTCATGAGATAGTTCAGTTTCGGCTTTTGGCTGACCTCTGACTCGAATTGTGATGTAAGCCGCATTCGTAGTGTAAGCGAACGAGGATAGAGCAATACTAAATGCCAGTAAGGAATTAAAAGTTGAAAATGAGAAGTTGAAAAAAAATGTCAGAGGATTTTACTATAACAATGAATGCAGCTTATGTCATAAGTCAAGTCAGAGGTCAGCCAAGAAGCTGGAACTCACCTCAACGGCAGAAGTCAGTGATTTGAGTTATAATTTTAAAAATAGAAATATTTTTGTTACAAAAACCCATCGATCTGCTTCAGAAGCCATGTGTTAGCCCCCAAAGGAGTGTGGGTTAGTTTTATGATGGATATATATAGGGCTGGGTATCGTTCAAATACCGATTCCGGTACCGATACCTTGAGTTCGATACCGGCTCCTAACCGATACCTTTTTCGATATCGGTTTTAACAAAATTACATTATCTCAAAAAACATTTTTTTCAGCATTTATACAGACTCAAAACCTCATCTCCTGAGCCACTGCACGGAAAAAAATATATCCAACTCAATGAATCAGTGCAAATTAGTTTTAATAAAGTTCAAATAGTTTTCAGTTTACACATCTGTTATGCTAGCTTTACACTAGTGCATTATTATTTATTCTTACAATAGCCTTATAATTTTTTCCCCTTTGAAAATTTTCTGTATTTTATATTACAGTTTAAAACACTGAAGAAATACTTTTTTTTATAATTTTTGTAGTAGCAATATATATATATATATATAAGCGAGAGTGTGCTCACTTGTGTGTGCGGCGCGCGCACCTTTATGTTTGTGTGCGTGGCGGAACTGCGCTCGGTTGTATCGAGGCAATTCGGTCAGTACCTAAAAAGTATCAAACTCGATACCCAGCCCTAGATATATATGATTTATGGAGCTTCAAAAATAAGGGCCACCATCCACCAGCCTTACCAAGCTTAGATTGGAAGAGCCAGGATAAATAAAAAAAAAACTTTCCTTTAAGTGGACGAATTGCGTTCATTGTATGTTATAAATTAAAATACTCTGAAAAGCTATAACCACAAATAGGTAAATATTATAACACATTAAAACTGTTATTATGAATATTCATGAGATGATACAACATATTATATTTTTGTTGCTATATTGATATTGTTAAGTTATTCATGATTTATTATGCATTCATTATAATGCCCTAAGAATACCCTTATAATGTATTATAAATGTAAATATTATAAATAGGCTTCACAGAAAGTGTTACCGAAAATTCTTTGTACTATGAAACTTAGCAAAATTTTCAGAATTTAAACTTTCCTTACAAAATTGTTAAAACTAAAATTTTTCACAAGCTAACTAAATTTACATATTAACAATGCTTGCTTGGTGTTCAGCAACTTTCTGTATCTGCATATCCCTCTGAAGGATCCCATGGTTAGAATCCAGCATTTAACAACGTCCCTGTTCATTTCCATCTGATATGAACAATATCAATCAAAGTGTACTGAGTATATGAAGACAGTGAGACATCACCAGTGTGCCCTTAATCAAAGCAGCCTCATTTAACCTCAGTGATCTAGGGGAATTGCCCCTTTAATAAGTGCTCAGTAAGTGGCTTTGAATAAAATGATTCCTTAGATGAGTTTCTCTTTCAGGCGTCGTCAGCAATGTTGTCTTCACGGGTTTGACTACCGAGCAGAAGAATCCACTTCTCAAACACATGCAGCAGCTGATTCGTGCAGCCAATCCCAGCACTGCGTTTATAACAGCAGAGAAAGGGGCGGTTAGAAGGTTTGTACATTGATATTTTCTCTGACATATACACTCACTGAATTTTAATACTACTTAACGATTCTTTTTGTATTGTAGGACTGAAGATATACGGCTTATCCTGAATGACAGCAGTTTCTCACAATCTAATATGATCAATGCACGATACCTGCTGTATCCTGGCTGGTAATGTTTTCCTTCTATACTCTTTTCGGCATGTGTGTACATGTTTAACTATATTATATGTTTAACTATACTGTGTATTGTTTCAGGTGGGAAGGCAGGTTTGTTTCTGGAAGTGGATCATTGTCTATGTCTCAGCATTGCATTGAGTTCAGTCGTCCATTGGAAAAAGCATTATTTCTGCAGCGCTGCAAAGGTAAGCACCTGCTTGTGTGTAATTATCATCATCCATAACACATCCAAAACCATGAAACATTCTGTTTTGTTTCATTAGTTGTCTTGAAAAAAAAACATTTAAGACTTTATAAAAATGCTGCAAAATAGTTTTATTAAATATTTTAAATAATAAATAACATTAAAATTTAACATATAACATTTGCTTTATGAAATAAAATGAAAATAACAAATGTTTTATTAGCAAAACCTAAAGTATGTTTAATTGCTAAATTAAAACTGAAGCTAAATTAAATTACTATTACTAAAACCAATTACTGTAACAAAAATGCTAAATAGGAAATAAAAGCTAATTCAAAACAATTAAATACTGTATATAAATAACACTAATACACTGCCAAAAATATAAAGGGAACACTAAAATAACACATCCTAGATATATATGAACTAAATATTCTTATTAAATACTTTGTTCTTTACATAGTTGAATGTGCTGACAACAAAATCACACAAAAATCATCAATGGAAATCAAATGTATTAACCCATGGAGGTCTGGATTTGCAGTCACACTCAAAATTGAAGAGGAAAAAAACACTACAGGCTGATCCAACTTTGATGTAACGACCTTAAAACAAGTCAAAATGAGGCTCATTAGTGTGTGTGGCCTCCACGTGCCTGTATGACCTCCCTACAATGCCTGGGCATGCTCCTGATGATGAGGATCTCATCTCGGTACCTAATGTCAGTCAGGCTACCTCTGGCGAGCCCATGGAGGGCTGTGCAGCCCTCCAAAGAAATGTCACCCCACACCATTACTGACCCACTACCAAATCGGTCATGCTGGAGGATGTTGCAGGCAGCAGAACATTCTCCATGGCGTCTCCAGACTCTGTCATGTCTGCCACATGTGCTCAGTGTGAACCTGCTTTCATCTGTGAAGAGCACAGGGTGCTGGTGGCGAATATGCCAATCTTGGTGTTCTCTGGCAAATACTAAACGTCCTGCATGGTGTTGGGCTGTAAGCACAACCCCCACCTGTGAGTGTCGGGCCCTCATACTACCCTCATGAAGTCTGTTTCTGACCGTTTGAGCAGACAAATGCACTTTTGTGGCCTGCTGGAGGTCATTTTGCAGGGCTCTGGCTAGTGCTCCTCCTTTTCCTCCTTGCAAAAAGGCGAAGGTCCTGCTGCTGGGTTGTTGACCTCCTACGGCCTCCTCCACGTCTCCTGATGGACTGGCCTGTCTCCTGGTAGCACCTCCATGCTCTGGACACTATGCTGACAGACACAGCAAACCTTCTTGCCACAGCTCACATTGATGTGCCATCCTGGATGAGCTGCACTACCTGAGCCACTTGTGTGGGTTGTAGACTCCGTCTCATGCTGACAATAGAGTAAAAGCACCGCCAGCATTCAAAAGTGGCCAGAAAGCATAGGAACTAAGAAGTGGTCTGTGGTCACCACCTGCAGAACCACTCCCTTATTGGGGGTGTCTTGCTAATTGACTATAATTTCCACCTGTTGTCTATTCCATTTGCACAACAGCATGTGAAATTGATTGTTAATCAGTGTTGCTTCCTAAGTGGGCAGTTTAATTTCACAGAAGTGTGATTGACTTGGAGTTACATTGTGTTGTTTAAGTGTCCCCATTTTTTTTGAGCAGTGTATAACACTGGCAAATGTTTTTATTATCATTACTTCCATTCTACATTATTCACACAGCATTTTAAGGTGGTCTGGATAAAATCTAAAACAAAAAAAATACTTTTATGGTTGTTGTAAAGATTAAGATTAAATAGGGTCAGTTGCAATGAGATGGGAACACCTGCTAAGATTATCTGAATTGTGCATAATGCACTAATACTTTAAAAAGGGGCACAAAATGTGCATTTAATGGCATATTTACTTAAAATGATGCCAATACATGATTGTGATTTAGCATGCAGAATGATTGAGGTCTTTTTAAATCATAGCAATCTGATCAAATAATTGTGATCAGGTGATTATGTAATAATTGTGAGACTCTTAATCATCAATAATAAATATTCAAGAGGGTTTAATTATAAAGTGATTGCTGACAGTATATGTAAGGATGCTGTACGATCGTGTGCTAAAAATGGAACTGTCAAAAGTAAGTGATCAAAGTCAACACAACTCACAAGTCTCTGTCTCCTTTTTTTTTCTCAGCTCTGAAATCCTCTCTCAAACCCAGCTCTTTCACAGGAACCATCTATCACATCAGTGGGAAAGTGCTGTTTTCTGGTAGGGCAGTCGGTCTTCATAACCTCCCTCAAACCTTTCTTAATATGAATCTTTTTATGGTTTTATACAGCGTGACAAAAAGATTATGATTGTCTATAAATGTGTATTGTTTGATTCTAGGATTTCTCTTGCTCTGGTTTTGTCTGTATAGTTAATGTATGATTTTTCTATGAGAAGTAGTAGGCAGGGGGCCTGTGGGGTAACGCCACACGGTAGGACTTTCACCTCTGGTTCCTCAAAGTGATGTAGTCTGTACACATCTGTTTTCACTCCTTTTTTTCTAAGTCGTTTACTGCTGTGGTCACATTTTTTTGGAGGGTTTTTGACTGTCCTCTGTTCCTTTGAATCTGTGGTGTAGTTGCATGGTAAGAGTGGGCAGACTGATATAATGGAGAGCTGAATGATTTAATAGTGCCTGAGTAACAGCACGCTAGATAGCGTAGTAGTTCATTTAGGACCCATATGGTCCGAACACCATCTGTGATGCCTAGTTATCACCATGAATCGTCTGTGTTTTGTTATGGAAATCTTTTGATTTTTGGTGCCTACGTTCGGTTTGGTGTGTGGTTTGTTTTCAGATCCCTGTAAGTTGATTTTTTTCATAACATTCAGTGCATTGTGATCAGTTGTTTTCAAGTTTGACTCCTTGCTTGCTTGTAGAGTGCAGAGTTGTAGTCCACACTGCAGAGGAGTGATTGATGGGATGGATGGCTGTTGGCACGCCATGCTAGACATAGCTCCGTCTGATGACATGTTTGATAAATTACTGTGCAGCATGTTGGACTCAGTGAAATGTGTGTGTGTGTGTGTATCTGACTGCATGCGGTGTCTGTTTTCACTGTAGACAATGACAGACAGATGGTGGTAAACTGTAACTCTATCAGTGGGAATGTGACCATTGCCCCTGATCAGGGGACTCACCATGGCCCACGGACAACAAACAACTGTTATCTAATGTTTCACGGAGTGGGGCTCACCCAGGAGGGGCTGAAAGACTGGCTTCGGCATTGTGCCAAACAGGTAAATTCTCATAGGTGGGAGCAGGTGGAATCCACAGACTTCTTCCATATTGTCTCCCCTAGTTTTGTGGGAGGAATAAACATTGATTTAAGCATAGTAAAATGTGTGCTGAGAGTTATTGGTAACTTATTGTTAGCTGAAAACATTATCATAGAACCCAAAATACTTAATAAACAATTTTATGAACTATCAGCAACTCTGTGGGTGCAGATTCCTGCAATAAGAAAAGGAAATTTTACTGAAATCATAAACATTTAAGGGTTAGGGTTTAAACATGTCAGTGCTTTTGTTTTACACAGAAAGTTGCAAAAAAAATCAAGAAGAATAAGAGGACGCTCACTTCACAGGAGATCAGATACATTCATGTGAGTACAGACACACTTGCTCTCCCACATATTTTCATTAATTTATCATGAAAGCAAATAGTTGATCTAAATATTTTCATCTTATGTGTCTTTAGGCGAAAAGACACCTTGAACCTCTCCCTCCCGGTTACTTCTACAATGGTCATCATTTCGTCAGTTTCTTTGGAGAAAAGCAAAACTTCCATCCTCGTATCTTTTAAATTGTAGTTTAACTTTTTAACCAGATATGGTAGTAAAGTTTGCACTACCGTTCAAACGTTTGAGGTCAGTAAGATTTAAGTCAGTAAGGAGACATAAGAATTGATCAAAAGTGACATTAAAGATAATGTTGTGAAATATTTATATTTTAAATGAGTACTGTTCGAGTCAGCATATTAGAATAATTTCTTGTGACAGTGAAGACTGGAGTAGTGATGCTGAAATTTCAAGAATAAATGATGTATTCAAATATAAAACTTTTTTTTTTCCTACGGTATTTTTGATCAAATAAATTCAACCTTAGGTAAGCATTAGAGTTCCATTGATGGCATGTAAAACTCTTACCAACCACAGACTGCAACACTGTGATTACCACAGACAGTAATTTCAACTTGTCCCCAATGTGTGTATAAACAAACAGGAAGGTGATGTTTACTTTTACATGTATTAATCCGATAAGCAGGCTTAATGTTTGATCAGGAACATTGAAAAGCAGCACATTTGCACAGCTAAAATTTCATTAAAAGTGTATCACTGTAAATGCATTTATACACACTTAGGCATAATTTAAAATTATTTTCATGTGTAATCAACGGCATTAAAAATAATATTATATATTGACAGTATTGAATATTACTGTGTGCTCAGAACCCATGTGCTTGTGCTGTTGATTCCTTACATGTGTGTGTTCAGTGATGGATCAGTTCATTGATGAATACGTGCAGGAGGCCAATAAAGAGATTGAGCACTTCAACAGAGAGGTGGACCTGCAGCCACACGTTGACCTCTTCGACCCCTAATCCTCTCATCTGACAAATTCACTTTCCGGGGAAAGGGAGGGGAGGGTCACTTTACAATCACTAAAGTCCACTATCCAATTACCCGCTCAAAACCGTCCATTTCACTTGTTAGAATGAGGGATTTGCTGTTGAGAGATGGGGAGGATTTAGCTCACAGCCAGGAAGAAATATCACAGCCTAATGAGAGATCCTTTGCCCATCACACCGAGACTGTAAATAGTACCAGCGCCCCGAGAAAGCTGAAATGTTGTTGTGTAAAACAGCACTGCTAAAGCCTCAGATGTGTCAAAACATTCCTGTAAAGAACAATATTTTCTCTGTATTATAAAATAGAAGGTAAACAGAAATTCAAGGCTTATATATAGGCTGCAAGGGATGCCCAGATCTCCGCAGTGTGTATACTGTAGTGCTGAAGCTTCCTGCAGTGAAGGTTGTTCTACTGTAATTCCAGTGCCTAGCAGACATATTGAGCTGAATTGTAATGAAGTTTGTCAGTGAGGCTGAAAGTGATCAAACAGAAGGCTCATTTCCAGCCGTGTGCATCTGGAAAGGCAGGTGCACTGCACCTGCCCTCAGTCAGCCTCTGTCAATCTATCGACCCCCGCTGCGTAGATCAGGGCTGAGGATCTCTCATGTGCTTCAGTTCTCTTTTCAGCCATTCCCAAGTCGTTAACTGACATGCCGGTGCTTCAAGTCACTTCGTTTTTTGGGAGGGTTAGGGAAGCAGGGTACGATGGAGGGTTTATTATGAGAAGTTCTTATGTGTTCCTAACCAGATTGACTTGTTGGTGTTGGGTTTGTTTGTAGCGCTATGGATTGGTTCGGTGTGTTAAACCCATGCTTGCCGAGCGTGTGCTGGTACAAAAGCATGACAGAAGCAGAATTAGTGTGCTTATATCACCCCAGTACTGTATTAGATCGGTAATTACGGTATTACAGTCGTATTTTAACTTTATCTTGGGGTGTGTGTCATTCTATGCATGTTTACTTGGACTAATCACACACAGAAGGAAAGCAGCAGTGTCTTGTGTGTAGATACACACACATTTGAACTTTTGTCTACAAGACGAGCCTTAAAAGTAATGTTTTGAAACAATTACAGCGCTACTAAAGGGATGTACTTCCAAAGAAACCCGGACACTGCTGGTCTCCTCTGTGCTGCAATATACTGTACCGGTGTTAATACACTACGTGGTTAGCAGTTTTTTCACCAAGCCATATTCACTCTTTACTGTGGAGATTTATGAGCTACATAGTGCTGATGTTGCTATCGGCCATTTTAGTGTTCCTTTTAGATTTCAAATATGGTAACTTTGCCTTTATGTCTCTTGACACTTCTTTACCTTGTCAATATGCAAGTGCAGTTTCACTCAAGGCCACCCTGTTGTGAATAAACTCTGAAAGGACGTTGCTGAGATGTAGATCCGACAAGCAAAGAGAAACCGACTACTCGTTAATAGGTGACAGAGCCTCAGAGGTAAGCAGTCACTTCACGAGTGCTGAAACACAATCACCGATGTGCCCCACACACACACCACTCATTTGGCTGGTGGTGTCGCTATTAGTCGGGTTCTACACAGCAACTGTCCTTAATGGGTACAGGGCTACGTAACACTTATATAATGTGTAGTTCAAAGTAGAGGCCATTTTTAGCACATACTATCCGCATGTGTTAAGATGTCTTATCGAGTTCTATTTATGCTAACTGAAATGCCTTTCACCAAACTGGAACAACCAAGAAAGAAATCGCAAGAGTTCGATTTATTTTTCATATTGGAAAAAAAGGTGATTTATCTTTGCAAATTCTATTTTTCTAATACTGTGAAATCAATTAAATTGGAGCCAGATGCTAGTATTCCTCAGGCGAAGCAGATTTTCTCCTGTGAGAGATATTTGGCTGCCGCTGCAGAGTCTTGGCAAAGAGCAGGGGCATCCCCGGGCAGAGCTAAGCACCAGTGTTGGTGAAAGGATATGAAGAGTTGTTTGTCTGTTTAAGTGTAAAGGGCCAGTAAGGGTCTGCCGAGTAACAGAAAGGCACTGGAGGGCCACCGTGTAAAACTCAAGAAATGTGGGCTTTTTGTCAGAGATGAGCACTATAAATCTGGTATTTGCTCCTTGTCGCAGAGGACCTTAGTGAGGCCCTCCAGAGGCAGTTCCTGGTATTATGTGAACCCCCTCTGGCCCACACAGCTGTGCTCGTGGAGCTGAGGTTAGAGGAATAAAACAGAGTTTGGTGGAAAGGTTTATGACACCAGTATGTCAAGAATAATCTTAAATTTGCGGCTGCAATGCTATTCAGATAGGAGGGATAGATTTACGTCGTTTTCATTTTATTTTGCTGAACGCAAACTGGCCTGGGTTTTCCAAAAGGTCAAACTTTTAAAGAACAGCACTTTTTTAATCTTAACATTGCCTTTGGTGGCAAACTCTTATTATTATAGATAAATATTCTGACTTTCAGTGGTCACTGAAGGCTTGTTCCCGACCAAAACTTTTTACCTTTTCCAGCCCCTAAATCTGTTTGTTGATTTAATAACCAACCTGAAGCTTCATACAGCACACGTCTTGTGTTCTCAGGTATGTAGTAGAGTTGGCAACACCAGCATTCAAGTTTTATTTCAAACGTCCATCACAACTAGCCTACATTTAGTGCACTGTGTTGTGGATGAACGTGCTGTGCTTCGGGGGCAACAGTAAAATTAGGACAAGCTAAAGGGCTAAATGATTTTCAGTTGCTGCTGGCTGGCTGGGGACAAGTCTGAAAATTGAAATAGCTAAAAATAGATATTATTAGCTAAAAGTTATTTGCACAAAGCTAAACATGCACCAATGAAGTCTTTTATTGGCATTTTGGGGAAACATTGGACCTTTTTGACCCAGAGGGAAAATGTGGGATTCATATAGATTCCTTAGTATTTACCTCAGTTTCCGAATATCCAGTGCTCAGAGTTCATGATATCTTTGATATCTAGAAGATTCTACTTGAAAAGTGCCAAAAGTTCTTAAATAACTTTTTAGTTTGTTTGTTTGTTTAAAGGGGTTAAACAAAAGTTTGTGAAAAATCTAAATTTGAGTGTTGTTTGCACAAAACTACTGTAACTCTTGTTTTCTCCTGTGACTGATGCTTTTTTCTAATATATATGTTGTATTTATGACAAAATAACACATTAAAATATTTATAAGCTACTTCTGTTGATGGGCTATTTTTGTTATCAGTCAATTGTAGTGGTCTGCTCAGTCAAACAGTGCAAGCAAACAGCGTCTTTTGACAAAAACAGCCTGAAAGAAGTGTGTTTGTTTGTGTAAGGTTATCAACTCCGCAGTGGATTTGTCACATTGCGATAACATCTTTTAGGATGCCAAGCCCAGCTTAAAAACTAATCTCAGGGGCCTGCAACAACAGAAGCTATTTATAACTTAGTATGTGTATCTGTAATATGTAATCGAGCACTGTTTTGTGTGTCAAATTGAAGCCTACCACACACATCCTTTTCCTGGCCTTTATTTTGGGTCCCTGCCCAGCCCACCTTCCAAAATGCTTGTATTTGGTCCACAGAGACTCTACTGTAAGTCACCCCAAGGATCTGCACACGTGTCCCAGCCCATCCTCGGCTGTTTAGAGTGAGTCTAAAAACAATGCGCTCACCCTCTTGCTGATACAATACCCACATTTCTTTCAACTTACATCAGGCCCCCTTCATGTCTCCCAGGAGACGGTACCCACCCTTTGCACACATAGCAGCCATTGTTTTTCATTGGCCAGTGGGAAGAGTTCAAGGTTTAATTTTTGATGCACTGACTGTTATGACTGCATCATGTAAGGCCTGTTTGTCTTACAGGTGCTGGTCAACGAATTAGAATAATTTGAAATAGTGCAATCATTAAATTCTTTGAATGCATTTTTTTTTGC
>JAUCMR010000028.1:4576807-4590440 GCA_032357425.1 Enteromius argenteus | reverse complement strand
CGACAGAAAGCCTACTACGCTGGACCAACTGAAGCACAACATCGCCACTGCCTGGGAAGCTGTGAGTGCGGAAACTTGCGACAAGCTGGTCAAATCGATGCCGCGGAGACTTCAGGCAGTCATACAAGCCAAGGGGGCAGCCACAAAATACTGAGAAAGTGATGATTGTAATTATAATAAAAATTATTGTAATTCAATGAAACGGTTTCTCCATTATTCTAATTCAATAAAACAACAGTGTCACAGTTAAATGGCCTAACTGGGCCTTTTGGAAAGGTCAGCTGAGCAAATTTTTTACAGGTAACGAGTTCTGTGATTAGTCTAACGAGTAGGACAGGTGCGGTGAACACCTGATTTGCATTCTGCAAAAAAAAATGCATTCAAAGAATTTAGTGATTGCACTATTTCAAATTATTCTAATTCGTTGACCAGCACCTGTACAAGGCTCCTCCTTTTCCAGCATTTTTATTTATCGCATTTATACAACAATTTAAATCTTAAAAGTAATATAAGAGTAGAACATTTACATCTATGCATTTGGCAGTTTTATCCAAAGTGACTTACAGTACATTGCATTCAAGCTAATGCATGCATTCCCTGGGAATCAAACCCATGACCTTGGTATTGGTAGCATTATGCAGCACCATGTTTGGGCTGCAGTGAGTGTGGCAGTTGTTTGGTTATCTCTGTCTTTTGATCACTGCCAGGGACCGATGTGTAGGATGGACAGTAATAGTCCTTTCTTTTGCATACACACTCTGAGGCCGGAGAGCCCTTTTATCTGGTAGTCACTTTATGTCCCTGATACTTACAGAGCCAAAGAGCAGTTTGTGTCACCATGCAAATATAACGTTCATGCACACATGAGAAAGATAGTTAAGAAACAGCTTATTTTCGAAAATATGTGAACTTTATCACACCTTGACCTGGAGATGTACATATGCTTTTGTCCTGTTCTTTCCTCCTCTTTTAGGCTACGTTTACACCACAAGACAAACTGCCCAATTTCAAAACATGATGCATATGTTTTTGGCAAGTCTTTTATGCTCACCATGAGTTTATTTGATCAGAAAATACAGTATAAACATCAATATTGTAAATATTAATATAAACATTTTTTTTAAATATATGTATTATATATAATATATAATTTATAAAGTTATTCCTGTGGTAAAAATATTTAAAAAAATATTATTTTATATTAAATATTTATATTTTTTACTGCTTTAAAATGCTCTATAGTAAGGGTTGTTGCAATAAATATTTACTAAAACAATCTATAGATGCTCGTCTTTTATCAATGCATTGAATTATTGTTTTGTTCTACTTATTTTAATAACAAAGTTGTTTTCTTCTTTTGGGTAGCTAAAGAAACTAATTAAATTGAATGAAAAAATAATAAACGATTTGTCCTCTATCTTCTCTACTCTTGTTTATCTTCTCATATTCATTTTTTTGTTGTAAATGTTTTTGTACGTTTTCCATTTTTGTCAGTGTTGGTAAACAGATTTATTTCTGATTTGTTTCTAAATATGAAGGATAACAAGATCTTAGAGGTTCACACTATCATCAAAAAAATGTGTTGCATCATGTAATGACTGAAAAAAAACCTGTTGGACCACATTGAACTGCAGTGTGACCATAGCCCTTTTGTCCAGACAACAGTCTGTTCTGTTCACAGTTCATTTTTCAGGTTAAGGACATCAAAGGTCATGAGAACATGCATGTCATTGCTTTCTTTAGTGACAGCAGCGAGTTTGAGTTGTGTGGCATTTCCAGTGACAGCCTCACCTTCCCAAACTCTGCTCTTATTCATCTTCAGATCGGTTCGTTTCTCTCCCACCACACACACTCTTTGCGCACCTGGTACCCGCACGCGAAAACTCGCTGAACTTTGTGGGGCCAGCACACCTGTGCGGGGCTCCAGCAGCACACACCCTCTTCCCCACGCTGAATACACGCATGGAAACGGATCTCCGGGCTTTTCACACACACTCCTGATTATAAAGTCACACAGTGACATGTAGTCCTGCTGAGGGGGTTTGCGTCCGTAAATACCAAGACGATAGACTCCCGCTCTGGGTGCGCACACACTCACAGTTACCTTAGTATCTGTAAATGTCAAGAGTACATATCGGGACAGAGGAAAATGAGCCTGCTCATGCAGCTCAGCGCAGAGCGCCGTGTGTATTTGCAGCTCTGGTGAAGCGCAGTGGAAGGTAATGTTGCACCGGCCCTGGGGTGCATTCACTATCGCCCCTGTGTGGCTGAAATGGGACAGTCCGGCTTCTTGGGTACGCACCCCGGAACCACACCACAGGCCCAAGTCTGGAGGGTACAGAGTGTTTGCGTTCATCCCTGGGCTTTGACAGTGCAGCAGATAGTTCCCGGCGTTTTGAAAAGTCCCACTTCCGCTGTCGTAATCCTGCACGAATATAGACAGCCGGTAAAATCCTTTGTACGGGCACATGACGTTACACACCAGCTGCTCTGCTGTGATCTGTGAGGCAAGGCAGCGCTTGGCTGCGGTGGCTTCAAGCTCGTGGTGTTTAAGCTCGCACACCATCATCAGAGGTCGTGACGTGTGTAGGATCACCTTGCACTCGCCACCTTCGTCCACCTCTACGGCCTCTTCGCCTGCGAAGTTGCAACCCTTGACACCTAGTGCCAATGCCCCTGCCCCTAAGCCCCAGTTCATGTAGGGGTTATCAGGCAAGGCCTGCCTCTTCTGGATGCTCGGGCATTCCAGTTCAAGAGAGCAAATCCACCGCAGAGCACCAGGTTCACCCTCTCGCCGGGCAAACAGCTTCACCTCGTAGGCCCCAGGCTCTGGGGGCAGTAATCGCAACTTCATCCCTTGACGAGTCACTGACAGGAGACCACAGGAGCTGTCAACCTCCTGCTTTTGAGCTCCTGTCTGGGGATCCCGCTGCCTCATCTCATACGAAAAGGTCAACAGTCTAGAGGAACCCACGGAAACAATTGCTTCCCCGTCGTCTGCGGAAAACAAATTTTGACACATTTGCAAAATGTTACAGTAATATTGTCCCTACGTTCACACAGGAAAATTATGGCAGTGACAACATGTAAATAAGGAAGTAAAATTCTTAAATGGCACATGAGATGCCCATGTTCCACACATTGGAAACAACACCCTTTTTACCCTGTCAAAAACAGCTCTGTTCACAGTAAGCCGTTTTGGTGCATGTCTCTTTAAATAATAATGAGCTCCTGCTCACCCCACCCCCTTTTTTGTGTGTGTATTCGGTGACACATTACTATCAATAACAAAACTAGTCTTCCGTGGCTCTGAGGACGGGACAAATTAAGACTATTATGTTTTACATTCAAAAACAAAACACCCACATTACTTACGAGACATTGTTGTCGCTAAAGCTGCTTGAGTGTGGAGAAAATGACAGAGTACAACTGACTAAGTGCTAGTGTTGCTAGTTTGAAAATGTCCAAAGTATCATACCAGAAGCTCAAATTTATCATATTTTGAATAAAATTATCGCACACGAGTCAAACATACAGAATACAGCTATTTATCTGAACTAAGCACAACAGGAAGATTAACGTTAATTTGTGCTTATGAGCGAGAGTCATTCTCCACAATGATTGGCTGAGAACATGTAACATGACATAAGATGGAAGACATTCGTAACACCATGTTTGAGTTCTCCTTGCAATCATGACGGTAGATGTAGCATCCACAGCTAGATCAATGAGTGTGATTACAATGATTAAGTTTCTCAGTATTATCATACATTATGGGATTTTTTTTTATTATAGATTGTACATCGTACAGAGGTCAAAATTGTTAACAATTATGGTAATTACTGTACGTCTGCTAACATTGCTGAGTGAGGAAATATAATAATAAGGGACAGTCCGTCGGTGAGAAGTATGGCATCATACTGCTTCGAAAATCAAAATGGCTTTTAGGTTTTTGGGGGATTTAAAAAAAGGAGTGAACAGATTTTTATCATTGTAGTGTATATATGCATAGAGAACCATTCCTGAAAATGACAATGGATAATGTAGTAATAACAAAATTTTTTGAATTCGAAACTGTTCTGCAGAAGAGGGACCTTCAGTAGAAATCAGTTAGGTAGGGAGGAAACAGGGACTTAAGTGGCCCTATCCTACTTGCTTTAAGATATTACCAATATAACTGGGATATTTTGTCGATCTCGATGACCGCATGACTCTCCATTAATGGTAAAATAAAACATAGCCATGGGCTGCTGTCAAATTCTTTGTTTAGCCAATCAGAACGCATTTGAGCATGGCAGGAATTTGGAGTGCTTTTGGAGGGTGCTAAATCAATGTTCGCTCTTTCTCATCTGTCAACAGTGGATTACACAGCTAAATGCCCTAAAAAAGAGTAAGGAAAAGGGGCCACACATGATCATGATTTCTTCCAGAGGGATAGGAAAGCAGTTTGTACTGCTCCTTCCTGGAACATGCTTCCGAATTCTGGTGCCCCAAGTTAATATACTTTCCAGGGGGCCCATAAACCCTAGTGGGTTGTTCCTGCATTGCACTGTAATACTAGACCAAATTAGACCAAAGTGTTTGCGAGATATTTTGCTGTCTAATATAGCATCTCATGCATGAGTGTTTCATCTCAAGACCTTGTGACACCACATTAGGCTTCAGTGCGTATGCATTTATTCAGTGCCCAAAGTCTACCAGTAGAGGCTTTGTCAAAGTTCCTTCGTGGTTCCACTAATGTTCACACTAACTTAATACTCTTGCCTTTATTTGCTGCAGTGCATGCTTTAGACAGTATTCAAGAAGTTTTAGTTACAATAACTTTTTTCTCATGAGACAGTCTAAGCTCTGCAGCAAACGGTCTAATCTGTTTTCTCCGAGCTTCTCACTACGAGCTGATGCCAGCAGCCGCCTATTATCTCATTACAGTGTGACAGACATTGTGTGTGCTTCACTAATCTTCCATTTTGAGTTTGTGCATTATTCTATTTTGCATATGTGTAGTTATGTCGTTAGTGTTTGTTTTGTGTGTGTGTATACCTGTGATGGTTTTGTACTGTTTGGGTTGAGTCAGGGTCAATCCAAACTGATAAAATGCTGAGGTCTTTAAGGGTCTCGTTTCGAACTCTTCCATGGAGATGGGGGTGGTAAGTAGTTGCCAGGTCTGGTCATCGGGGAAATGTGAGTTTATGAACTCACTAGGTTCAGTCAGGAAATAAAAGTCGTCATACCTGAAACACACAGATCTCACCACTTATTTTTCTCCTCTTTAGTGTGGCATATCACAGTGGTTTTTCATTTCCAAAGACTGCAGTATGAGCTCAAATTTCCCTGAAGACTGTAAATTTGCATCTGCTAAACCAAAAAAAAAAAAACAGATCCAAGATGAATCGCATAACAAACTTTGATTTTGAATGAACTGTAATCCCGTGAAGCATTGCAAATGATGTAACCACATGAAACATGACAGTCCAATGTAAATATTGATTCATAGTCTTGATTTAGAAGTAACAATACATTTTCAGTTTATTGCAAAATATTCGAAATAATAGCGTAGGCAGACTCATTCCCAATGCTTCACTGGCAGTTGATTAATTTGCTTGGATATTTCTCTTCATGGGTAGTGTAATTCCTCACTGGCTAATAAATATAATCTATTAAATTAACTGATGGATTCAACAGATACATATCCAGTCAATTAATAACAGTAGAACCAATTAAATACAAAACAATTTCTCTACAATGGATGAAAAAACGCATGGAATTTATTTTCTCCCGGAAACCCAACTCTTGCATGCTGTAGAATACGTTGTGTTTGTAGTATGTAAAAAACTACTCATGATTTGTCTGTATACACTGTAGTCTGCAGTATGCGTGTACTGCTTGATATGAATAACTGACACTCTGAGGAGCCTGACCTCTTCATAAATGTTTTGCTTTTCATATCCACAGTGCCAGCGCCCCAGCAAGCGTCAAGCAGCCACCACTGACCCCCCACGAAGACAGCATTCCACTCATGATCGGAACGCTTCTCAGCTAAACTGTGCCCAGCCTGGTATCCAACGCCTTTGCTGTACCCGCTCACCTCCACACACTCAATTCCCACCTCCCTAGAGAAAAAGAGAAAGTTCAGAGCTGCATTCTACTGCTATGATGTGTTTATTTATATACTTGTGGACATTTACCTGCACATTTCCACACAGAGGCCAGAGTATCCACTACATACACCCTTTCCTGTCCTGATGACCTCATCAGAAGAGCAGATCTTCTGAGAAAGACCAAGGTATCCCTCCAAATCATACTCTACAAACACAAACACAAAAATATTTAAACATGCTTTGATTCACTTGAAAGTTTTCACTGATAAATAGCTAGTAATTTCACAAACAACTACAAAAAAAAAACAACATAATACTCAAATATATAATATATAATACTGAAAATAATTTTTAACAGTGCATGCATTTTTGCATGTGCAATTACCAATATTTTGGCATAGCCAGATCCATATGGCCCTGAGTTTTTCCAGATCATTTCTGCCCCCATCAGTGACTGCACAAGCAATCTTCTGAGCATCAAATACTTCCTGCTCCCTCAACTGAAAAACACATGTTCATGCCTAAATCTTTTGTTTATAACAGTGCTGTCCAATCCTGCTTTTGGAAGGCAACTGTCCTGCAGAGTTAGCTCCAATTCCAAATTCAAAACACCTGAACCAAAGTAATTAATGTTTTAAATCACTGGAATATTCCAGAATCTTCCATTTTGTGATAAGTAGGTGCCAAACTCTGCAGGACGTTGATTCTCCAGGACCATGACTGGACACACCTGGTTTGTGAAAACATACAAAAAAAGACTTGTGTGTTTGTGTTACCTCTCTTCCTTTCTGGATTGCGAACGTGTCTACTTTGCTGAAAATATCTGTGCTGGAGAACAGCAGTTTTCTGGGTTTCCTCTGAGAGGTGGAGACTGCAGGTAGATAAGGTCTCCCAGACTGCGTGCCAGGGCTGGCAACTGAGAGGGGTTTCACAATCTCTTCTTGGCTCTTTTTCACAGTGCTCCTCTTTCTTACACTCACTGACTTTGCCGCGCTCTCAGCGGACAGTTGGCGCTTTGTACTCGGCCGTTGTTCCTCACATAACTTCCCTTCATAGTTCTCTAACAATACCTTATTTGAAGCCACATTTTCTTGTATCGGTACAATGGATAATGGCTTTGGGTCATTTTGCTCCACTGAAGGTGAACCTCCTTTGTGGCTCTTAATAGTCAAACAGACTTCAGTGCTGTTCTCATCCTTCATGCTGGTCTGTTGGCTTTCAGATACATTCTGAAGTTTGTATTTGACCACACCATTTTCGACTTTCAAACCAAATTTTTGTTTGCAGATGTCAGTGTTTGAATCTGTGATGGTTTCTTCTGGTTGGCGGCCTCGGTTGTTGTTTTCTGTCGTTATTGGTTGTTGATCAATTTGACCTTGAACAGAGCAGATGAAAGGAAAAGAGAACTAAAATTACGTCATCCTGCTTGTTATTTCACTTTCAACTCAGAAACTAACATCTGATGTCAAAGTTCATAGCTCATACTTCCTCTTCTTAGTTTCAAAACACTCCAAAAATACATTTAAAATGCAATTAGATAGAAAATCTTACCTTTCGCAGTTGTGAAACTCATACCTTCTGTCACTTCTAGTATGGTTGGTAGTAGCAGATTTATATAATGTTTCGATTTCTATTGCAGGGGTCTGTATATATCTATTTTCTCCCTGTGTCCACCCCTATGAAAGGATAGCACTCTAAAAATACTCTTGGACTTATCATGACAGCCAATGAGCTCAAAGATACAAGAGAGGGGGGAGAAAGAAGGGCATTTGATATTGGCACAGAGGGTGAAGAAGGTTGTGGTTGGTAACTGATAAAATTATTAGCTAACAAACATACGTAAACAAGTTTATCTTGACCTTGTTAAGGGTATTAAAGTCTTTGTGTGAATGTTTAGTCTGCTTAGGATAAAAAAAATAAAGTGGGAGGAACACACACAAATACATAACAATAATTCATTACAATAATCATCATCTCCTTCAGTGCCAGCCCTGGACTCGTTAACCCTGCTCTCCAAATCACTGTCCTTCTCTAAATAAAATAACTGATATGGAAATTGTAGCTGACCTTAGTGGATACTGTCGCTATGTGCAGGAAAACAAAGCAGTTTTTATTTCCATACATAGAGACCCTTCCTCCGAAAACATCCTCATTGGCTCGGGCTCCATGTCAGACAGTCTGTCGGGGGCCCTCAAGGGTCCTCTTACATACCCCCTCTAGCAGGCTGAATTACCCCTGACCAATTACCTATCGGCGGTGTGCCAGAATAGCAATGACTACAGTTGTGTGTTTATTTATGATGTTCTCCCTTTCAGGTTTTGGAATAAAACTTGCATGAGTTTTCCCATTTCTGGTTTGCATCGTGTTAAAATAAAGCCTTTTCCATGTACATGCAGCCTTGTAGATATGAGGTGATGGTCTTTCTCCTTCTCAAAATGTAATAAAGAAGCCTTGAACAGTATAACAAACATTTATGAGGCATTAGTGCACTCTGCCTCCTATACTCTTAAAAATCAAGGTTCTTTATTGGCTTCTGTAGTTCCATGAAGAACCATTCATGGGACCCCTCAATTCCACAAAAGGTTCCTTTCAGTAAATGAAGGTTCTGTGGAGTATTAAAATGTTCTATGGACTAGGAAAATTTGTTTTGAGAACTTCACTGAAAGAAAAACCCCTCTGTGAAAACCCTCTTTTGTAATGTTTTTTAAAGTGCATCTATATCTTCTGTAGGCAGAACATAAAAGACCAGTGGTTTTCAATCATCGACAGGCACTGCCCATTGTGGATGTCTCCCTTATCTACCACACCTGATTCAACTCATCAGCTCATTAGTAGAGGCTCCACGAACTGAACTGGGTGAATCAGATAAGAGAGACAAATGCCCAGTGCACTGATCAGTAGTAGTGAGTACTGTAACACAGTGTTCTCTACTAAAGTTGCTAAATTCACAGTCACAGCTACAGAATGAATGAAAAATAAAAATAATATTGTCTTATGAAACTGCTACAGGGCTCTCCAAATCAGGGGCGAAGCCAGAAATGTTTAAGTGGGTGGGCCGATTTATTTATTTGTTTTACTAATAGTCTACATTAAGAGTTAAAAGTTAATTAAAAGTATAATATCTCAACATTCCAGTCTGAGCTAACACAGAGTCCGTCTTTTTTCCCTTCCCCTTTTCCCCAAACCGCACATAGCCTACTGTTTCGGCTATCAAAATCAGGGGCGTCGTAGTTGGGTGAAAAGTGGGACTAAATTACCAGGACCCCAAGTGGGGGGAGGGCCCCTGAGGAGTAAAATTTTATTTTCCTTTAAATATAATTTTAAGATCATAATAAATGTTGTTAACTAATGTAAATGCTAATATTTTGGGTAAATGCATCAGTTGATTGATGTATTAAATGGTGTCATAGGTAGTTGTGAACCTCGAGCTTATGGGTGTGCTTGTGCATAGGGCCCATAATTTGGTGCTGTGCCCCTGATCAAAATAGTTCAGTTTTGTGTGTAATAGCAAAATTTTCGTTTCGTTTTATCATCAAGTTAATATAGAAAAACGTTTGGAATATTTGTTTGTTAAATATAAGTTTTTGATTTTTAAAGTAACGACCAAGCGACCAGCAGCAGAAATTTAAGTGAGCTGATCATAAGCTATGTTTGATCAATTTAGTCTTGGTATGTGATATATGTGGTATATTATGGCATATCCAAGTTTGTTCGGAGAATCTAAAACGCGCTCTGCAGGACATGAAGGCAGCCGCGCAATCACTCGCATTTTATTCAGTGGTAACAAAATAGCCTACGCCATAGTTTTCTCTGATAAAGGTAAGAGCAATACATCATTCGGAACAGTAAAGGGTTTACTTTTATTTGTGTGCACTGACAATATCAACACGTTGTAATTTTCTAAAATAAAGAAAACAAACATGATGCTGAGCGCTTCACGAAAATAAACCGAAACTCAGCGAAAAAAAGACAGGATAAATATATCTATAGAAAGTTTTAAATTCCTTTTGCTGCAAGCTTGAGCCTATTGCGTGCATTTGAACGCAGAACTCTTCAAGAGCGCATAAATGTGCGTATAGCAGCAAATATATTAAAGTTTATAATAGTAAATATATAGTTTGTTGTGGACAAGAGTGTTTCTTTCCACAAAGAACTTATTTGATAAGTGGATCGAACACTGTATCTATGATAATATGACGTTTCGAACACGCGTGCCTCAGAGGTTTCCGATAAATCCATCACCAGCAGGTGCTCTGGACTCATTTGTAAACAGTCCGGATTCATGATGACTTAAGTTTCATTTGAGTTATCCAAAATATACTTTTAAAAAACTGACATATATATGTTTTACTGTTTTCATATTTCACCTTTAAATGTAACACTTTTTTAAAAATGTGCTCATGTTCTTAGGTAGTAACCTTATCATTGTGGGTGGGACTAACAGAAACTGACGAATAATCAAATTGCATTAATTTGGTAAATTATCAACTTCTGATTGGGTGCGCGCCACTTCTGAAACTGGGCCACCCGTAGATACGCCACTGCTCCAAACTCTACAGAAAGCACATGTGTCGCGCTCTCTGCGCGCTCTCTAGTGGGGAATCCTTGTTTTAACTTAACTACTAGTTACTAGTCTGCTATTAATTTAAAGTCACATTTAAAATATTCTTAAACAGTACGAGAAACATTTACTCCGCCCCCCCCTCGAAAATCCACACGACAGGGATGTTGATGGTCCAGTCGAGTCCAGCCTCACTGTTTTCCTGGAGCGTGATTGGTCCAGATTCACGAGCTTTTGTTTGCGCGCTGCACCTCTTGCTCTCGTGCTGTCATGCACACCTGCGGAACACTCGCGCGCACAGCTAATATGCCAGTCTGTGTTTCACAGTCGGGAGAAAAGAGAACAACTTGACCATTTAGTCTGGATATAAAGATAAGCTACAGTAGCTATCTCTATCCTCTGGATGTGATTTCAGACATTAGAAGGTCTGTCAAAGTGAAAGACATCATGAAGACGGATAAAGACGGTAAAGACATGAGGGGAGTGACTGTTAACCGCTTTGCTGAAGGTAAGAATATTTGTATCGAAACGGACAAGGTGAGGAACTTTACGAGAATACAGCATTTAAGAAAATATGCTTGTGATAGTTGTAGGTTAAGAGCTTTAATGTTAAAATATTACAAGTTTTGTTTTTGTGGTAAACCTGAAAGTCCTGCTGAATGTCGCGTCATTTTAATTTAAAGCCTACTTCATTGCAAAAACAGCAAATGTTTGTTTTCCAGTTCTAGTCTTAAACAGATGCCATTTTCCAAAAAAAAAAAACAACCTTAACTAACATTACCATGGCAACCACAGTTTTGCTACGGCTACTTATATTACTTTAATATTGGACGATCATCAAACAGAAGGACCTTTCTTTAAAGAAATTTGTCATCATTTTATCAGTGATATTTCATCACACGTGTTTTATTTAAAGTCACAATGGTATTATATTATGGTTACCATGGTAGTTTTTTAAGAGATAGACCTGTGTCGTTTTCCAGAAATCCAAACTCTAGCCTTCATTATCACTGCCACAGTCATATTATCTAGTCCTGTTATTCAAGACAAGCACAAGGCCAAAGACTGCAGAAGTGATAACTACTGCGCAGCCTGACTAACCATGATAAGTAGTTCATTTATAAATTATATAAAGTTATTTACTATTTAAATCTGTTAATACATCACCTAATATGATAACCATGCGGTTATTTGGACAGGTACTGCAGTAGCATTTTCCAAAAAAGAAATTTGATCTTATCGTCTGCTAAATTTTTTGATTAACTTTTTTTAGTCATAAATAATTCTGGATGTATTAACAATGGAAAATGTGTATGAGCAATGATTTTGTATCAGCATAATTACCTTTTTCTTCATGATTAAGCTGTATTTTCTGTTCCCTATCAAGACTGACACAACAAAGAAAGGATGAGTGTCCCAATAGTTCGCTATACAATAGAGCTGCACATAAGCTGCCTGGGCTCATGCTCTTAGGGTAATGAGGGAAGGAAAGGACTGCTGGATAAAGATTCATCTTTTTATTCTGCTGTCTTTCAGCTGTTAGTCTCACAAAGTCAAAAGCTATCAGGCTGCCTGATCAAAGAGCATAGCCTGTTTATTAATCTATCCAAAACATTTAGAAAGCCTCTGTTTTAAAGCATCATTGCACACCCATAAGAATCGGCATCCACCACAGCAGTGGTGCCATTTCTCTCATTTGGCTGACAAAAATGGGAAAGTTCCCTGAGTAGTCGTATAGACATAACATGCTTTCTCCCTCATATTCTCTTGGCCTTGGAGCTCATGGAGTACTGCAAGTGTGAGGTAACTCAGAATTTTTTGTTGCCTTTCATGTTATTGTATTATCTTAGTTTGTGAATTCAATAGATTTTGTAATATACTATCGCTTCTTTTTAACATTTTTCATATTTGTTCCAGCATGTCAAGGTGTTAAGTTATGAATTCATTTTTTTTTAAATTTCCAAATCTCATTGTCAATGCATGTACATGCTCTCTCACAAGCACGTGCACATGCGCTCACACAGACACACATACTCTCACTGATACATTACTTTCATTAGGTGAGGGTCCAGGGGAAGGAAGCTCCACCCTTTGTTGTTCACTCAGTTTGACTGTTGGCTCTTCCTGGAGATACAATACAACTCTGTGTTCTTGAATATGTGTGTGTGCGTGAAGCAAACCCAAATAAACTTGTATTTGCAGGCTTAATGACCTTAATGCTTGTAGCAAAGAATTTTGACAAATAAGACTTTGAATAAAGTTATTGAGTCTGCCTATAAAAAAATCCCTTTTTGACAGCATGTTACTGCATATGCAGGGGATAGTAATATTTCAGTAGGCTGGGTTCCAGTGTGAATGCAAAGTGAACTGAGAACTAAGAACTGAGAATTAAAAAAGTGAACTCGGTCACTTAGTTCATATTTCATAAGTCAGTATGGAATGAAAATTCACTTAATGTTTTTTTTCAATGCAGCTAATTGATCTTATTGTGAACAATTCATTGATATGTTTATTTTTTTAAATTGACATCAGACATCTTAACTAAAATTTCAAAGCTGGATCTTCATGTGTACCTGACTTCTCCAATCAATTTCGTTCTCTTAAACTCTGCCCCTTTCTCACAATTAACCGCAAGCTTGCATTTAGATCTGCCTTCATTCAAGCAACAAATAATGTATAGACCTAAGTCCCCCTACACTTTTTTTTTTTAAATCAATTTTACCAGGATATGCTCACAATAGGGAGAAAAAGATCCTTGCAACTTCTGTTTCAAAAATAGCAGTGAAAGGACTCGGGTCTCAACAATAAAGTTATTTTTTACTGCAGTGGTTCTGCAGTACAGGTTTACACACACACACACACACACACACTCCTGGAAAAATAGCTAAAAACTCATCTGGCTGCATAATAAAAAGATGAATATAATAACATCATAACAAAAATCTAGAATACGTCATAGAAAACCAAACATACG
>JAUCMR010000028.1:4549035-4576671 GCA_032357425.1 Enteromius argenteus | reverse complement strand
ATATATTTTTTATTTTTCACTTGTGGCAGTTTTAAATCTCTTGAGTTACAGTATTGAATCATGTTGCCCTGTGCTGCAAAAATACCCTCTGAATAATTTTGGATCACTATATAGTTGACTACATATTTCTTATGTCTTTTGCTAATAGTTGGAAGGAACATAAATGGTTCTAGGGTTAAATGATTAGGTTTATTTATCTGAAAGCCACTTGCTTGTGTTTGTGATGTGAATAGATAGCTCAGGAGTTGTAAGCAAAAAGATGGTAGGCTGTGTGACGTTTTGGGGTTGTACCTCTTGGCTTAAACTGTTACAGTCAGCAGTCACTACCCATAAATCTCCAATACCCGTTATTTGTCTAAAAAGACAACAAAACATTTCCTGTGAAGCTTATGATCTGACTATCACAGTCAAACACAGATAGGAAGTGAGGTCTGGGGCACACAAGTGTCAGCACAAAGTATTCATTAAATGTGTGTGTGCTTAGGAGACCGCTCCAAAGAGTTATTGTGTAAGTTAGTTGTTTAGACCTCTGACAGCCACACAGGGCACTAGGGGGCAGTGTGTCACCCAGAACTCTCTTTGCTTTGCTGTAGGGATCTCTGTCTGTTGGCCAATGCACATTGCGTCCCTAATCTAGCCCAAATATTTCGCTGTGCGGTATGTGTGTTTGTCTGGCACCTCCGGACAACTCTGCTGAACTCAAGGACAATAGCAAGGTCAGAGATTGACCTCACTCTGTGTACCCATAGCATCCTGTGCCCACATCAGGATTTAACCCTTCACACCCCACATGTCTTTTAAATTATGATGAATACGAGGTAGGATATTTCAGTAGTGTCATTATGTTTAATGCTTGTACGCGTAGGTGGCTGAATCAAACGCTTAGCATGTCTTATTGTGGGAGGTACCCGGTTTGACCATAACAGAATAGTTTAAAGTCAGCGCATCACAATGCAGTCTAGGGTTTACAGCCACACAAACACACACACACACATACATGCGTACACACACACCTCTACAAACTCTTTTACACACTGCCAGCAGGTGTGTTTTGTGGAAAGAGCCTTTGATGGCAACAAAATGGAGGGAGGAGAGAGGGTTTCTACACTTTTTATAAGACTTATTGTGAGGGCCGAAATAAAAAACAGATCCCCCCCCCCATACCCCCCGCTCCACTCGACAGAGAAATAAAACAAACAGCCTTGGAATGATGAGTCATTACAGTGCTTGCTGGAAATTTCTCAAACATTCTCTTCTTCTTTTTCACTTCTGTCTTCTTCTTTGTTGTCATCATCATCTTTTTCATCTAGTAATACTGCCTAGTCATCATGTTCTGCTGTTGCCGCTAATGTTCTGTATCTGCTTTAACGTCTTCTTTCTCGACATCTTCTTTGTCGTCTACTTCTTTTATTTGATTTTTTGCTTTGTCGCCATCATGTTTATTTTTGTCTTTTGTTGCTTTAGTTTTTTACTTCATCATCCATTTCAATTTATTTTTCCTTTTTGATATTTATTCAGCTTCTGTGAGGATATTTTTGTAGATAACTTTAGCATTTAAGGCATGATACATGAAAAAAATATCAAATTCTGTCAACATTTGCTCACCATCAAGTTCCAAAACTGTCTTCTGTGGAACATAAAATTATATTTTCTGAAGGATGTTGGTAACCAAGCAGTTTTGTGTACCATTTACTTCCATTGTGTGGACATAAAAACGTTTCTAAGAATATCTTCTTTTATGTTTCACAGAAGAAAGAAGGTCAAACAGGTTTGATTAGTTAATGATTATACAATTGGATTAATTGTTCCTTTAAGTGTACTAAATAGATTTTAGTGTTTGTAATCTTTATAACTTAAAATTAAAATTTTTACAGTCTTACATTGGCTTAATTTAATAGAATATTTGCCATTCAAATTGTAATTGACTATAGTAATGTCATTGTCCTATTGGCATATTAACTATTGTTTTAATTGGTCTTTTCTCTCTTGTTTTTATTAGCCGCCTTTTCACTGTAATGAAGGTGCTACACAGCTGACTTAAAAAGACATGATGCTTGCAGCGTGTTTCAGCTAATGTACCCAATTTCAGCAGCCATCTTTGCAGTCAATCTCTCTGAAACGTTGTTTCAACATGTCTTCACCAAAAATAACAGCATCAAATAATCCAGAAGCACCACACCAAAAATAATAGCATCAAACAACCCAAAAGCTCCACACCTCACAACAGGGTGTGTATTTCTATCATGCCTTGATTTTCTAGATGCAAGAATTATTCCTTATTCCTTAAACCAAGGACATTACAGTGACATCAGTATGAAAACTTACAGGCACACCACATGTCGCACATTGCAAAACATTTAACAGCATACACATTTTATTGACTACTCTGCAGCACAGACTCGCTTCTATCTCAAACAAAAATATTGCTGTATGCCAGGCAGTTTGTCGTGACGATTTATGCCCGCAAGCATCAAGTACGCAAAGTGAAACGGAGAAACGCAGGAAATGTAGGCTTTAGGACCCAGAGTCACAGCTGAAAGGAGGCAGGGCAAGGCTGACTCACTAAATATGTCTGAGGAATGAGAGAGAGAGAAAGAAAGATAGATACAGAGAGAGAGAGAGAGGGAGAGGTAGAAGAGAAGAGAGGAGGGGAGAGAGAGGAGACCGGAGCAGAGGTGATCTTGCCCTCATTAGTGTCAGGACTACAGGATGATTATGGGTTGAGAAGGGAATGATGGAAGCAAACAAAGTTCTTCATTTTGTGCCATCCGGTAAGATCCACATGCACTCTCACACATACACACACGCGCACGCACACATATGCACATGCTCCTGTGCTGTCACGACTGAGCATCCGAGGGTTCCCTGAAATTTGAGACTGTGTGTGCTAAACATGTGCAGCAGAGAGGGTGCATGCGTGTTTGTGTGTTGTTGTAAGTTTTCTCTCTGTTGAATCCTGCAGGTCTGTGGATTGTTTTTCTCACATGCTGCCACTGCCTCCGCCGCCGCTGCTGCTGCTGGTGGTTTTTGGGGTGCGTTATGCTGGAATGCAGACGAGCTTTTTCGGGGCTGGTTTTCTGGAATGCGTCGTAAATGCCTTTACGCTGTTAATCTTGGTCGAGTAAACAAGAAAAAAGAAAAAATGACATCACACACTTTCGGATACCCGCATACACATTTCAAAAGCACACGCATGCAAATACAAATGAGGGAGAGGGAGACGTGAGAAAAGAGATTAATGCAAAACACTGATCAAAATCAAGTACCTGTAGGGTAGCGCTTGAAACAAAACCTATGTGCCTTATCAGGCGGCACTCAAGTGTGCATACACGTGAAAATGAGCGGATGTGTGTAGTTAGTAGTCTTCAGGGAGAGTGAGTCTTATTTGTACGCAATGTTGCTGTTCAATTCGCCTCATTGTGAGAAGTCAGTCTAATACCGCATGCAACACACATGCGCCGTCGTACAGCACAAGTGCAGCTACATCGCTCTCTTTCTGTCCTTTCCCTTCGCTCAGAGCCTCAGTGTAAACACAGTAGGTAATAGAAGTGGGAAGACACTAAATCTTGTGCCCGTCTTCCCGCCGATACACACACACACACATACATACATAATGAGACTGTGATTTGCATCCTTCGCCTGAGGGTTGAACTTCAAATCAGTTGATGTCTCAATTTTCTCTCCTCGCATGATTACGTGTGTGTTTCTCCATGTGTGTGTGACACACAACATCAAGTGCGCATTTGATCAGACTGTTGTAATTGACACTTACTTTGTGCCCGTCTCGGCTTGTGGATAATCATTGTGGCACTCTGTCAATACCATCATTTCCACAGTATCTCAATGTCATTGGAGCAGGTCACGGGTCTTCGGCGAACTTACACATAGGTGAGCAATTGCTGCAACAGGATTGAAGTTGCTCGGATGGATGAAAGAATAAAATTAACGTTGAGGCTAATGTAATAAGCAATGTCCTTTTTATGATTGTCTTTTTTTCTAAAGAGCATCGTGATTGCTCACCCGCCTCTCATTACACACACATGAAAGGTGGACATTTTGTCCCCAGATTCCTTTATTTACGATTTCCTATCGTGTTTGCTTATTGAGCATCCTATTTGCACTGCAGATGGTGGCATATGAATAGATGTCATTTTCTGGAGGGCCGATTGACTGTGTTGCTGTGCGTCCTTTTATTTATCCGTGTATGTGTGTGTACAGTCATCTGCCGGGTCCCAGAGAGGTTGGTAATGCGGTTAGGCATCTGACTTTTCTATTCCCCATTTGTCTTCCACCCACTGTACATTACAGTCTGCAAGGGAAATTAGAATCACACATTCCTCTGTTTATCTCCTCTGTTTATGATACGCTGTAAAACGGCCATATGGGCATCCTCGCTCATACAAAGAGCGGCGTCTGTGGTCGAGAAAGGAGCCGCCTTCGCAGACGTTCACATGATGGAGAGCTTGACCCTCTTCTGATTTACAGGCACGACTGTAATGTGGATATTTTTAGAGGCCCAAATATGTGCTCAATTTGCCAAAGTGCTGTGTGTTGTTTGCTTGAGCCTAATTAATTGGGCATCTCTTCCGCTAAAAGTCTGATCCCAGATAGACATGCCTCTGCTTCTCCGTAATGGATTAAATATAGCTCGCGGGAAAAGTTACAAACGCTCCATCCTCACTTTCTGTTAGCGAATGTCAGGAACCCCCTCTTGCATCCGCACGCACACACAAAACACCCATGCTCAGGCAAACAGACGCGCCCCCCGCCCACCCCTGGAGTAAACCTTAGATTGCTTCAAGATGTCGGAGGATGCCAGTGTTGATGAATTCCGACCTTTGATTGCGATGCTGCCCGTGCGCCAGGGGAGAAACCTCACACACATGCCACTTTCCTGATACGCGTACGGTAGACAAACACGCAGATGTGCGTGGCCAGACGTTGTGCAAGGCTCTATGACAAACCATCTTTGGCATAAACTAGATACCATCATGGCCTTCAAATGTCAAACGGTCTTTCTGTTTTCGTTCAGAATTCACATTCCTCGTATGATACAGCTGTATCCTTTTTCTGTTCTTTCTCGCTTGTGTTTTGTCTCCGGTTTGGTCTTCTTCTCTTGTGGCGGCGGTACTGTAGATCGTAAGAGGGAATGGTGGCCTGGCTTTAATAGAGGAAGAAGGGAATGTGCAAGCAATTAGCAGGAATCCCCCAGCAGAGCACTTACGAAACCAGAGCAGCCGAGATATGAAGGAAAGGAAAATCTCTATTCCCTTGATGTACAGGACAATAGTGTCCATACAAACACATTTAAGCTGCGCATTCCCTTGGTGCTGTTTGATTAAAGACGGCTGTCATGTTGAAGCACGTTAGCGCTACGGTCACTAGGTCTTGACGTCCACCTTTCCCTCGGAATCTCCTTATCCATTTCTCTTCCCAACGCCCAAGAGGATGTTTTACAAGAATAAACGGGCTTAAGAGAGCCAGGTCTGATGCCATCTTCATTATATTACCTAGATTTTCCTGTTACTGTTTGGTGCGCTCTGCTTTTACACACACACCGCTCTGCGTAATTTCTCCTACTGCTTATAGGAGTGAGATGAAGAGAGTCAGAGAGGGAGCAGCCGGCTCACATACGTCAATATAACACTGTGTGATGTGTAGAGTATGCTTAGATCACTATCAGGGTCACCTGGTGATTGCTCCCATCACACGAGAGAATGAGGTGAGATGGACGCTTCAGCCTAGACGCATGCTGCAGAAACATCTCTGCCGTATGAAATTCATCTGAAAGCAAATGGCTGCGGCTTTAGGATTTCCCTGTTAAGTGCCATGAACGGTTATTTCAACCGAACATGTGAAGAACATTATAACTGCGTTACACCATATACTGTGGCAGGAGTTTAATAAATCTATTATCAGAAGGACATCTTCTCTATTACAATCAGAAGATCCTCAGATGACATGCCAACAGACTGCCCACAGTCTGTTCACTGATGCATATTGCACTCAAAAAAAAAAAAAGCAAGAGCCAGCTGAAATCACCAGTTTTGATCTGACTGGCCAGTGCTATGCATGTTCTTTGAACATTTGAATAAAGATATCAAGTGTTTTTAATGCTAGATGTGTAAATTGTTTTGAAAATGACATCAAGTTGAATAAATAAGCTTACTGTTGATGTATGGCTTGGCTATGATAGGACAATATTTGGCTCAGATACAACTATTTGAAAATCTGGAATCTGAAGGTGCAAAAAATCCCCAAATCAAAACAAAACAAAAAAACACAAACTGAGAAAATCACCTTTAATGTTGTTCAAATAAAGTGCTTAGCATTGCATATTACTAATCAAAATTAAGTTGTGATATATTTACTGTAGGAAATTTAATAAATATCTTCATGGAACATGATCTGGACCATGATGGAACATGAATATCATGAATCATGAATATCCTAATGATTCTTGGCATAAAAGAGAAATTGATCATTTTCACCCAAACAATGTACAAATATATCTGTGCGATTTAAGACTGGTTTTGTGGTCCAGGGTCACAAATGTACAATTTTTTTTAAATAAATGTTCTTCTAAATGTAAAAACGAAACAAAATTAGTCCATTTTTTGTAACTCAGTTCTTGACCAGAATAAGCTCCAGACCAGATTTCATAGCATCATCCAGAAGAGGAGAATTGATGTGCGTTGATGTCACACTTGCTTGAAGAAACTAATTCAGCTTGGCCTTTCTAAAATCTTTTTAATATGTGTTTATATGTTGAAGATCCATAACATGCTCATTTGCATGCAGAAACAGTAATCTTTCGTCATTTAATAATTATAGCATTGAGTTTTTCCCTCTATTACTCCCACAACAGCATGCATATTAATATTTCTCTGCCGCTTTCCACGGTTTATTTGTGGAGAGAATGCATCGTCAACTGTTTGGCTTTTTCTCTCCAGGAATATTCTGTCGAGCAGCCTCATACACACACAGACACAACTCGGTGTCTCTCTCCTTCTCCTCGCCTCATCACACTCTTCCCTTATTCCCAAAGAAGCAGCATGTGTGTATGTATGTGTGTCATTATTGGTCTTCAGAAGGAATTCCCTCTCTAAGCAGTCGGAGACTCAAGTGCCAAAAAGCCTGCAGGCATATTAAGTCTCTCTCTTTCCGGCTCGCTCTCGTAGATCAGGGCTGTAAGTGACATTAAAAAGTGGCAGAGAGCACCTTTGATCTGTCTTTCTTTCTGTCTGTCTGTTTAGTAGAGGTGTAGCCACGCTAAAGGACCATCACTACACACCGCTAGAAAACCAAAATACCATCACAGCCTGCAAGAGGCAGCTTTCTTTCTCTTATACCTTATCTTTCAGATAGCCAAAGTCATATCTGTGTCAGAGCATAGCCCTTCTCGTAAAGGTACCGCCGGATTAAAAGATCTCAAAAACCTAAGGTCTGTGAAATAACAGAGACTAAATTCCTAAACAGCATTTCTAAACCCAAAGTACATGCTTTTTGCATTTGTACCTGATATTACAGCTGTAATAGCTTATGTAAAAGATGCATTCTCATGTTTGATGTGCTTTTATATTGCAGGCCATGTGTTTCTTACCTTCAATTTTTTAGTGCACATTGTCCATTTGTCAGGGCAGGGATTAATGTTTTTGGTCTGCCAGAGCGTGGTGCCATATGGCTGGATGTAACAGCCTTGCAAACTCAATTTACTAGATTTATTTATTTTTTTGACATTATGCAAACCTGCCAAGATGCAAAGTGAGATTTCCACGACAAATTAATTCATCTCTTGATTAAAAAGTTCAAGGGATTGTTTTCCCAAAAAAGATTTGTGATTATTTATGCACTTTCACAACATTCCAAACCTCTTGATTTTTTTCCTCTGTGGAATATGAAAAATGTTTTGAAGAATATTCTTCTCATACATTGAAAATGTATGGGGATAGGGGCTGATGAGCTCAGAAAATGAAAAAAAAAAAACTTTAGAAAAGTAGTCCATATGGCTTAATCCATATTCCAAGTCATCTGAAGACGTACGATAGCTTTGAGATTAACAGACAGATACATGATGCATATTCAAATTAATATACAACAATGTTTGCAGGTTTGGTGTGATTTTGCAATTATTAGCTAAAATGTTTCTTATGTTGACTAAAATTCTGTTTTAGTAAGTAATAAGAACTAAAATGATTGAATTCAGAATGACAAAACACTGAATAAGTTTATGGAAATTTTCACTAAAATACAAAACGTAATACTAAAAAAACTAAACAAAAAAAATTATAAAAAAAAAACTACAACAAGGTACGTTGTCTTAGTTACATGTTACATGTATTTACTATTATAATAACAATAAATTATACAAAGTTACATACAAGTAACCCTAAAAAGCCAAACCCTAATCCTGAACCTAACCAAATCATACAAGTAGTTTATTATTATTATAACTCATTATTAAATCTGTAATATATAACAAGGGCACCTTAAAATAAAGTGTAACCAAAAAACTGTCAAATCATTTCATGTGTACTAACATTTAAATTTTGTACAGAGTCTTATATTTTTTTTATATTGTGCTTTATATAAAGAAAAATACTTCTAATTACTTCATTTATGCCTTTGACCTCATAACCCACCCTTAAACCTAACCATACCACAAAACCCGTTCCTAACCTTAACCATGTCGCACTTCAAGATGATCAAAAGGGTTTCAAATATAACATGAACACAATACATATTTTGGGTTACACCTTATTTTATGTCCTTGCTACTGTGTAGGCTAATTGCACTATTAAGTAACATTAAACAACTGTTGTTCATACTGTAGGGTTAGGTTAACGGTTTGGTTATGTAAAGTATACTATTCATAATTGACTGGTATTACTGTATTAAGTCAATTAAAATGTTACTGTACATAATGTACTTTTTGACTTAAGTAGACACCTAATATGAAGTGTCAATGAAAGATTTCAGTTAGCACTTTACAGTATGATACATCCAAAAAAGGCACATCAAAATGAGTCATGACATGTTTGATGTCATTGATGAGACACAAAAACCGAAGACTACTGTTTATTTTTGTTAAGTTTATTTTTGGTCAAACATCCTTTTAAGGAAGTACAAAATGTACATTTCAGTTGTGACTGTAAATGTTTATTTTCTTTGCATTACTGCTGTAATCAGTTCTGAAGAACTAGATGCATCAGGGCTGCATGACTTCTGATGCACTTAATGTATTATGAGGTTCAATTTCAACAAGAGTATCACGTTAAGGTTGCTGTCTTGAAGGAAGCAGTGAGATCGAGCGGCTGTCTTGTGTGACCTAGCACCTCTGTGATGAGCTTATTTAACTGTGTGTGTGTGTGTTTGAGAGAGAGAGAGGGAGGAAAGCTTTACTACACTCTCCCTCTTTCACACCAGACAAAGTACACAGCCACCTCAGCCGCGCAACAACACGCTTGCTCTTGCACTGTTGTTTCATCTTCACACACTTTTATCTGTAAATTTGCATTATTCGCCAGAGAGAGTTCGTCCATCCCAACAGTATTTTTCTAGCGTGTCTGGTCTTGTCTAGAAAAAAAAAATAGAGAGAAGAAAAGGAGAGCGAGAGAGAGATACTGAGGCATCTTGATGTTTTATGCTCTTTTTCTTGAGTACGAAACTGAATAGATGTACAGGCTGTTTGTGGTTTTGTTGCACACTAACCACATACATGAGTATTTCTTAACAACCAGACCACCAAGCTTTAAAGAGACACCCCTCTCACTGCTCACTGGCGCAGAGAGACTGAAATTGCCTGTGTGTGTGTGTGTGTGTATGTGTGTGTATGTGTGTGTGTAAAGGGAAAGGACTCGCTGGTTACTAAGCTTCAGTCTGTGACTCACACATCAGCTTATCTCTATCTGAACTGAATCTAGTCATGGTATTAAATGCACATGCAAACAATGATGATCCATGTGTTTGAAAGTAAAACTACACTGATGTTCAAATATTCAGACACACACACACACACACACAAAGACCTGTTATGCCAGCTCTTGCTTCCTGTTTGCCAAGACAGCACTTCCTGTGTTAGTAATGATGATCAGATATTAGGAGCCTGTACGCTACCCAGCCTGCATCAGGTATTTTCTCTTCTCTTTAGTTTTGAGTTATCGTTTGTCCATGTTTCCTTGCATTAATGTGATTAGTGGGATTTTTTTTATCAAGATATTTTTTTTATTCTGGAAACAGCTTTCTGTTTAGTCTTTTTGTCCCTCCTCTTATCTCATTATTTCAACACATTGGCTTTGATCACGTCTCCACGCGAAAAATATTTTTTTTCCTCCGGCTTGCAGGAAATGTGATTAGAGAAGAGACTGTGAAGAAGCAAGACTGAAAACGAGAGTGTTTTGTTAAACATGAACAAATAAAATGTTAAAGGTAAATTAATAACAACACGTCTTGACGGATCTGTTTGTGTTTCGTGCATCATGGCTGTGTGACGAATGCAAACTTTAGCTTGTTTGATTTGATATGTCTGTTTTGGCTTGGTCTGCGCACTAGTGTTAGTGTTGGGCGATATGCTCAACTGACATATTGACCTATAGTCAGCATGTGAGATCGCGATACACAATATTATCATGCAATTTTTTTTTTTTTTTTTTTACATTTGTTTACTTGGTTTCCTTGCAGGAGAGTGAACCAACTCTAATGTTAAGCTAAAAAAGCCTAATGTTGCAAAGAACATTTGCATGATCAATGAACATCATTACTGACTTCTAGCATGAGAATATGCCCTGTAATGCTATGTTCACACCAAATGCGAATGTAATTATTCATGTGAGTAGATTACATACGAAGTCAATGCAAAGATGCAAATAGTTCAAAAAGTTCAAAAATTTCAACTTGAGCGGACAATTCACATTACACTTTCCCGCGCAAGCCAATCAGTGAAGAGTTTATTAACACGCCCCATTGAGAAAATGGAAGAGAGCATTTGGCTTTCCATTGTACTTGGGACTTTTGCAACAGGTACAAAACAGCAATTGTAGTTATCTCCACCATGACTGATTGCGATATATTTTTATGAGTGACAAGACAAAACATCCCGCGAGTAATCTAAAGCTAGTGCTGTGATGTACATATTAGCTTCGCATCTAGTGTGAACCCTAACCCTAACACTCCACTTCGAAGTTGTTTACACGGTATGATAAATAAATATCTTATACTTACTTTGCACTTACGTCTGCACTTTAGTGTTTATGCTGAGAAAGTTTGCGAGAGAGTGCATGCACTGAACATATTATTCTAGATGGCTCTGATTGGCCATTGCGTTTATAAAGTCAACAGAATCATGTGATTGGTTATTACACACAACACTGTAAAAAGAAATATGATGAACCAAGTAAGCCCTAATATTAATTATATAATTTTTCTAGCCTGATGATAATAATAACAATA
The DNA here is from genome assembly GCA_032357425.1 of Enteromius argenteus. Classification (NCBI taxonomy): domain Eukaryota; kingdom Metazoa; phylum Chordata; class Actinopteri; order Cypriniformes; family Cyprinidae; genus Enteromius; species Enteromius argenteus. The sequence goes on along the minus strand of JAUCMR010000028.1, from coordinate 4,565,223 downwards.
ATCATCTATCGTCAAAGACATCAGCCCCAGGCCATATCTTTGACTATCATTGATACACAATACTGTAGTCTGTCGTCACAACCCTTCTGCGCACCATACATACAGTAACCTCTAAAAAGGAAGTGTGATGGTTGCCGTCCCTGGACCTGAGTGATTTAAGGCTAAAAAAGTGCTGCAGCACCACTTCCTCTATCAGTCCTGCTCGCTTCCTTTGCATATCGACAGGCAAACTGTGAGAAGCATCTGCGGTGGAAATAAGCATGCAGTAACGTGGCATTAGAGAAATATCTTCAGATCAGACATTGAGCCAGGGGTTGGTAAAGGTTGGTCACACAGTACCCATAGCTGGAGGCTGCAGAGACGAAGTACCCAGTGAAAGGTCAGAGTGGGGGTAAATAGCACAGTGACTGCGTCCCCTCTGGAGGGCCTGTAGGCATGGCTGGGCTGAAGGTGTTTTGTCTGTAGGGACGGTTCTGACTGGAACACACATAGAATACCAATCGGCTGCTGTGTCGTCACTGACATTGAATGGCACGGGAGGAAGAGAGTCGTTATTTTCCGTCTGCCTCACCAGCTTATTCTTGGCTTCCTAAATTATGTTACGACGGGAGGACATTTAAAGAATTATGGGTTTGCTGGTTCAAGCCATTTATGCAAATGCTAGTGCATGTCGTTGATTAGAGCTGGGTGGGTTGTGAGCATCATGTAATAGCAGTGTGTGAGGTGAAACGCAGAAACCTGCCTGTTTGCTGTCTGAGAATAGTCATCTACTGTGAGAGGGTGACCTTATACTGTGACCTTGGGGCTTTTATGTGTGTTTGTGGTTAGGTTTGTTTTGTATTGTGATATAGACATTAGACAAACTCACGAGTCATGAAAATTAGACATGACTTAAGCATGTGTTTTGTAAGTAATTGTATATGTGTTTTCGTACATTTGAAGGAACATCAATCACTTTTATACATAAAACCTGCTAAATTGTTAAATGAATTGACTATTTTCAGCAAATTGACAAAATCTGCAATTTAATCAAACCGCTTGTCGTTGTATTCAGCTTTTATTTGTACTGAAGCAATTTCCAATTCACACATCAGCATCAAAATGCCATTATGATGTCATTTGTTGGAAATGGCCTTTAACTTGATTTAATGGCATTCCGGCAACAGGTCCTTTTCACACATGTACAGTTCTGTTAAATTAATGCAGGGTCATAACCATATAGACATTGAGGGGGACAAGCCCCTCACTGCCTATCTCCCTAAAATAATCATATATGGCCAAATGGTCCCTACTCCAATATTTGACATGCGCTTCATTACGCTCCACTCTCTGTGTTATGAGGATGACAAAATGTTGTAAAATTTTAATTCACAGGATAGTCTGTCTCTGCAGTCTAACAGTGTTGAAATATTTGAGATGGCTAATCAAATCAAAGGAGAAAGAGTTTGCTGTTCAAAGAACTTGAATCCAGGGCAATGAATTAGTTTTAAAGATCAATAAGTTTGAATTAAGTTGCTAGACATTTACAATGTACAGTATTTTTGTGAAAGATACTACCAACAGTAGTATATAATTCAAAAGATTCTACTTTTTGTGGTCAAATTTCAGTTTTAAATTGAAAAGAGCCTATATCATTTATGTGATGGAATTTTTCATTTATATAATGTCATTTACATCCTGTTAGTTTAAATAAAAAAGGAGATGTGTACACTTATCTCCTGATGTTTAAGGCCTTGAATTAATGTAAAAAGGTTTATTTATAAGGTCTATTTACAGTAAATGGCTATTGTTTAATGTAAATATACTGACAGCATCTGAAATGTAAAGCCTTGCAAGTCTTCAGTTAAGTGTGGCGTTTATTAGTTAATGATGAAAGTAAGACATATTAAATGCAGGTTTATTTAATTTTACACTGTAACATCAACATGTTTTGCTCATTTACTAATGTGAGTGTGTCTGTGTGTGTTTGTGGGTTGTCACAATACTAATGAGATCACACTGCCTTGAGACAGTACGACATATTGAACAGACTGCTCTTTTATCGCTCACAACCTTGTTTTTGTTGCCGTCAAATTACTAAATCAAAAGCTGTCAGAATAACCCTCAAGAAATTGTTGTATAAAATGATTTAGTTAGTGACACAAGCAAGAAGATGTTAGCTTAGCTATGTCTTTGTTATATATGAATCTTCAGTCTTCAGTGAGGGCTTTTATTGATTTTAAATAAGTGTTAATTTAAGGCACAGTATGAGGGGTTGTCAGGCATTCAGAGGCTTCTTATGTTGGACTGGCCAGTCTCAGCTGATTGGAGTTTCATATCAGCGCTTTATATTCAGACAATCTGTTTCCTGCACTGACACTTTCTGCTTTTTTACATCCTGCAGAATATAACGGCACAGCAGCTCGTGTTTTTGGGCTGTCACTGAAGAGAAATATGAGACAAACTCTCTGTCAGTACGTCTGATGTAGTCTGTTCACTGTACAACAGGACCAGATATGTGCAAGTTTGTGTGTGGGTATGTGTGTATTATTTTCATGTTCCAGAGTCTGAGTGCTGTGGTACACTTGTGCCAGCCGTACATGCATACTCTCTTTAGACAGGGTGTTTTGCTGGAAAGAGAGGTACCTGACAATTAATGGAGTCAGAAAGTTGGAAAAGAGAAACCTCAGTCACGGCTGACTTCACCTCATAAATATCCCCTTAAACGGCACCAAATGAATGTAGGCCACAGGTGTGGGAGTATGTGTGCTGGTTCCATGTGCATGTGTTTATGCCTGAGTGTGAGCATGTTGGAATAAAAACATGAGTTTGTGTGTGTATCAGTGTAATTGTGCTTTGGAGTGTGTGTGTGGCTGTTTAGTGACCATCATAAGGGGATGACTTTGACAGTATGGCATGTTCCCACTGGTTCTTGAGACATGGAACAACTTTACCTGCCTTTATTTTAAACTTTGAAAGAAATTAGACACTCCACTCCAACAAACAAATTATTGTCCTTTGACCATAACTCATAATTTTATATCCATCAAAATATATATTCAATTTAATAACAAATGAAATGTAAATATTGATATTCCAATGAAGAATTACTACTATGTCTTGAAAGTAGATGTAGGTTAATTTAAATTTAAAAATCAGGCAAAGTCTTCACCCTGAAGGTTCTCTTTAGGTGTGTAACCTGCTATGAGTTCAGCAAATAGACAAGTTAAATAGTGGGTTAATTAAAATAAATAAATGTAAGTAATTTTCAAAGATCACAGCCATAATATGCCAACTTCATATTTTAAATAAATTGTTGTAATTTTTTAAAATAATTTTCCTATTTTTAAATAGATCTTGATTGTAGCAACCAGCCTCAGAAAAAAAATATTCTACATTTAATGTGGTACTCAAGAATCAGTGCTTTATCAAACCTGCTTTATTCTTATACGCTAATCTTACTCACGCTGGGGTATTTAACACACACTCATAGTTATTTGAAGTCTTTTGTTAATTGTGGTTATAATTTCTCTTGCAGAGGCTCCCTCCTCAGGGATGGCTAAGAATGGATACTTCTATCAAGAGATGGGTGAGTGAATGTATGTAGGAGTTGGTTGGTGTGTGTTTGTTGTTCAACACATGGCCTGGAGGAGAGGTGTGAAGGTCGAGCCTGGAGTAAAACACAGGCAGAAGGAAACTCCTTTTTACAGCATTTAAAGCATGCCCTCATTTCTGACTTGCAGGAATATTCAAATCGTAGTATTTCTGGTTTTCTCATCAGCGTCAAAGAGAGGCAAGTTAGCTGCCTCAGATTCTGCTGCATTAAAGCCAACTGCAGCAAAATCCGAGCCAAAAAAGTGCCTGAAAATTAAATGTGTAAATTTTGTTAGTGCGAGTAAAGCTTGTGGCATGTTCGGATTTCTCAAGTATTCTCTCATTATGCCATTTCAGAAATCACTGTTTATGGCATCTCTCTCTCTCTCTCAGTTCAATTCAAGGGGCTCTTGTTTATACGTACATAATTATAACAAAGTATGGGGGGTATTTTCAATAAATGAGTTAATTTGTTCATGAATAGGCTTTCAGTGAATCAAACACTTATGAATATGATCAACCACGGTGCGCTGAGCTTGAAAGAGCGAGCGAGAAAAAGGGGAAAAAAGGGGAGCGCCGTCGTCGGGGAGAGGAATATCCTTTCGTCCGCTCACCGTAGGTCCAAGGCGACAGAGTCAATGGGCACGCGTGGATTAACAACCCCCTCTCCTCTCCAGCTTTACATAGAGAATAATAGAGGGAAGGATTAGTGAATAAATGAATAGATGAGGAGAAAGATATGGAACCGATAGCCACTCACATGCCACATTCAGCCAGAGAAGCGAGAACAATAACAAGCTGCCATGTGTGGATAAATCACAGCTTCAGCCACACTCTGGCTACACAGTCACATCTGTGGGGTATTAAACCCCAAGAATACTTTGTATTCAGCAGGAAAAAAGAGAGAAATGTATGGATTATTGAAGACTTGTAGTGTTTGTGTCACAGGAGTCTTATCGGTGCTGAAATATCAATTTATAAAGGATGGATTTAATGTACAGTCAAGCATATTAATTATGTGTATTAATTGCAACTTTGACATATGAGTTTGGCAGTAATTTATAGGGACAGCAGGGGACAGTGTAGGTATGTATGTAGATATGGAAAATATCAGCAGTATCGTCAATTTTATTAAGGATTAGTGGAAATTTTATTTTAATTATATGAAGAGTAAAATAATATTGTGCTGTTGTAAATTAATATTGTATACTTTGTTATACTGGAAAAGATATCCTGTCAAAATTTACAGTAAAAAACATTACAGCTGTGGTTGCCAGAAATTCACTGTCAAATTACGATGACAGTGTTATGATGACAGTTGCTTTGGAAATTAGGTTTCAGATTATAAGTTACCCTATTTAAGTAGTTAAGTAGTTTAGCTATTTCAATTACTTTATTAATCTAGCTGATTACATATGATATTTTTTTTTTATTTCTTTCCTACATTTCAAACAAATCATTTTAGTACATTAAAAGCAGGCCGGGTTAACTTTACAGTAGTACTCAACACTGATTACTGTCAGACTTTCAAAATCCTTCACCACTTGAATTAAGATTAATATATTTTAATTTTAAAGCCCTGTCACCACAAAATCAGACTGAGGCACATTGTTTTAGTGTTCAGTGTTCTGAGGTTAAATATGGATAACTAGAAATAGTTTAATAGCTATTTTACTGTTTTTTAAATCAGGAAACACTGACATCTAACAATACCTTGGAAAAAAATATTAAAAAACCCCAAATAGGAAATGAAACAGTTTTTGAATAAGGATTCTTTTTGAATAAGAGCCCTATTCTGTGTCCTAAACATTGTTCTTTTATATTTTAGAGTAGTTGATGCAATTTGGGAAAGAAAGTCTGTATGTGGGTGTGTGTGTGTGAAAATGTTCAGATGCAACAACTTTGTAACATTTTCATAATAAACTGTAATTTAATGAAACGTGTTTTTTTCAGTTATATGATTACAGTTGCATCTATTTTGTAATTAAATTGTGTAGCTAGTTTCTCCCCAACACTACATATTGGTGCCAGTATATTTCATAATTTATAATCATATAGGCTAGTTCATTAAGTGATACACTTAAACTACCAAAATGCGCTCACTGCATTTTTTGTATTATTTACAAACATTTTGTGTGTATTAAAATATCTGTTGAAAAGTGTATATATATATATATATATTGAGGCTGTTTTGTGTGTGTGTCTGTTCTTAGAACAGAGGGAGAGAGAAGAACATGAGGAGGGGAGCGAGGAGAGAGAGGAGGGCCAGGACTCTCCCATCCCATCAGGAGATGACATTCATCTCTACGGCAACCAGACACACCAAGGAGGGACAGGTCAGTGAATGTGTGTGTTTGCGAGAGAGTTCAGAGTGGGATGTCAGTTAGACCCAGAGCTGTTGATTAGCTCTGGAGATGCTCAGGTTAGCAGGTCAGTTGTTGCCATGGCAACAGTCTCAGGTGTGCTGTGATTATGTCGCGGCACCCCCACCAAACCCACACACGGTGACAGGTCACCTGTTGTCACTCAAAACCACACAAAGTCGTCTTCTCTTCTCTCTGTCCTCAGCCTCTGCAGGAAAATGTAATCAAAGATGACAATTGAAAAATAAACAAAAAGTAGTGGAAAGCGTTGACATCTCTTGTAAATTACTTCTTAGTATATTGTGCATGCAAAAGACCAAATACTGTAGTTGCTTTTAAACCACTGCTAAACATTCTGTAAAGATGTCTGCAAGGAAGATGTCTTCAAGGAAGAATGGACATTGTTTGAAAAACAAATGTTATTGCATACAACATTTCTCTTCATCATTCATCATTGTTTTGTGTCTATAACCATGTGTCCACAAACTGATATAACTCTATTTTTAAATCAGACACTAGCAGTTCATGAACCACCAAATGATATTTTATCCGGAAAGTTGCCAATAAAGTTGTCTAAGCACCACAAGCAGGCAGCACAAAGAGTTAAGTTTAGCTACAGTATTAAACAAAGGTTAAAACAAATACTGAAAAAATAGCCATATACTGCAATCAAAGACACTAAATTACAATTCTCAGAGGATTGGTCAAAAGTAAATTAGCCAAAAAAATAATAATAATGTCAATTTGTCTGGTAAGACAGGATTAAAATCATAATGTGTTTTTGTACAAAGCATATTTGCCTAACCTTCTCCGGTAAATCTAGGCCTGTCCGAACAAAGCTTTTGTTATCTATCATAAATCTGTACGTTGGAGGTGTGCCACATCTGCAAAAAGGTGTGTTTTCAAAAAGTTAAGCACGTAAGTACCAATGAATCACATTCTCCAAGGTTATTTGTTGACTCTTGTCCACATCTGGAAAACAATAAGATCTTCATAATAGCAGCTCTGATTATATTGTATAACTTGTTATGCTGCAGTATTATACTGACTGATAAATGACTGCTAATTGATCTAAACATGTATTTTTTTTTTTTTTTTATTAAAAACAGTATGCACTACACCATTACATGGAGTTTAGCTAATCTCAAAATCATTTACATATTGAAGTATTATAGATGCAGTTGGAAAAAACAGCCTGTTAAAAATAGATCAGAAAGAGGATGCAAAATGGCAATGTGAAACAAGAACTGCTTTTGGTTCATGAAATATCTAGTAACATTATAATTGGACGTTAAGGGAAGAAAATAAGCTATAATACAGCCCCATATACAGATTTTTGCTTCATTTACTGTTTTGCATAACTGAAAACAATTGAAACGAATGATATCTTATGGATGATGTAACATATCTATTATTAGGGTTGCTATTTGCCCGAACGCACTGCTGCTGTTGAAAGTGAGCGCAGCTTCAGTAATATCACTAGACAGGTGACCCAGAATTAGACAAGCAAATGTTCTCTCTCTGTTTACTCAAATACAGTTAGTTCTGTTTTAAATTCTCTTTTCTGCGTGACTGACTCCTGCTGTGCATTTGGTGGGCTCACATTAGGATGAGTGGGGTTTGTTCACACGTTGTCTCATCTGGTCTGATGTTCTGTCATCCTCGGCGCACAAGCCGTCAGCACTTGTCTAGATTAAAACCAAATTCCACTCCTCTGACATACTGCTAAGAGTTTGAACTGTGTAGGATGCACGTGTGTGCGTGTGTGTTTGAATATTTATAAACCAGGGCCTCCAAACATTTTGTTTTAAGTGGTAATTCCCATGATTTCAGCAGTTGGCCGAAGCGGACACCCAGCCATGTTATTGCGCAAACTGCTGGGTTTTTAATGCTGCTTGATTGCTGGGGGCAAGGCAGGGGCGGCGAGAAATAATTACAGACTACAAAAATAAAGCAAAACAAATATCATCTAATATGAGATCAAATGATGTCTAAACCACTCATTTTTGTCTGAAGTTACACAGTCGCACGGCAGTTCTAGAGGCAGACAGCATCTCTTTTGCCTCCCTTGAGTCCACAGAGCTCTCATCAGCATCCTGTAGCTGGACTTAATGTGAGGAACGCATGTCCTTCTTAGCAGCACTGTGATTGGCCGATGACTCTTGTGTCCGTACAACAGCTTATCCATGCCATGACTAGTTTCTGTTCTTATCCAAATTTACTCAAATTTCTCGAAAAACAAGAAATTACCTGTAAGTGAGCCAGTTTTTAGCCAACATGCAGTTTGATGAAATGAAACATTCATCAGCATGCCCACAACCCTCTCCACACTCTCTGTTTATTAAAGATTTTTTGGAATAAATGATACATGCTTTTCATTGTATTGTTGTAGTCCTTATTATTGTAGGCAAGACATTATGTTGTTTTGTGTTTGTCTGCACTGTCCATACAAAGAGTATTAGCCATTTTTCAAAAACAGGCCACTTAAACTCTGATTCATTATGTGGCTTTCTACTGAACCACCTGAGTTATTATAATGGTTATCAGCACCTTTTAAAGATAAATAGCAGATTTTGGTGCTTTAAGCTTGATTTTTGAACATTAACTCAAATATTTATTTATTTATTTATATTAAGAAAATACATTTATTCAGCACAGATGCATTAAATCAATCAAAAGTGTCAGTAATTTAAAATATTACAAAAGATTTCTATTTCAAAGAAACTTTTTTTCATTCTGTTAATAAATAAAATTGTATTATTGTTTCCACGAACACAGTAAGCAGCACAACTAGAAGGATCATGTGACACTGAAGACTCAATGGCTGCTGAAAATTAAGCTTTGCCATAACAGTAATACATTTAATTTGAAAATATATTCAAATAGAAAACTGTTATTTTAAATTCTAATAATATTTCACAATATTTTTGCTTTTACTATATGTCTTGTCAAATAAATGCAGCCTTGGTGAGGATAAGACTTCTTTCAAAAACATCCAAAAACTTTTGAACAATAAAGTATATACAACCCATGCTGTATATACAAGTATTATTAGTTTGTATAAGTGAAAAATTTATGAATTTTAACTATGTAAACTTCAACGGAACATGAATTTACTTTAGACTAAATAAGTAAACGGAGAGAGGGGCTTTGGCTCCTCATTTCAGAAGACCACGGGGGTGAGCATATACAGTACGTCTGTCTATTACCAGCCTCCGGCAAATCATTGATGCTGGTTTGATTGGATGTGGTTTTGATAACTGGCTAATTGCTGAATTCTCTTTGGATTAGGGTTTGCACCAGTGTAGTTCGAGCTCAATTAATGCTGCCTTTTATCTTATGTTAATACAGTGGTTTCGAGTTTTATACCCGACAACTCACTGAGCTTTAATTAGGGGCTTGGATAATGCAGTACATTTCAGTTCAATGCGATGTGACCTTGACTGTTAAATGTATATTACGTACTTGTAAACATCTGAAAATGCAGATGACAAATGGAATAGCGAAGGACAGAAGGACGGTAGAGGAGAGAATGAAATATCCGGTTTCACGTGGTAACTGTAAGCCATTAAAAGGTTTGAGGGGTTATGTAACCTTATTAGTTTAACACATAGACTTACCTCTTATTAAAACCCAAAGTTGTGCTTTTAAAGTGGTGCTTTTATTCTCAATTTTCCCCTTTTAATCCCAAACCCATCTGAGGGGCTGTTTAATCTTGGAGCTAAGGCAGCGGAGGAGTCAGCCGCGGGTCGTGGTAATCCTGCCTGAATATCTCTTTCAAGGGGCAGGACTTCTTGCGGGCCACGCACACAGGACTGAGGGATCTCTATTTGATAAAGGCTGTCTGCTTTATATAATCTCTATATGGAGGAGGACTTAGCATGCAGCCATCAAGTGAGGGTTTCGAGCTCAACCTGCAAACCTGAGGACAATACCAAACATGAATTAAGCAAATAAAGGACAGGCAGGGACACAGAAACACATGAGCGTACACGAGTACATCCCGTCCCTTCAGAGTTTGGACGATGCTTGTGATCCATGAAGTACACTGTGATGTATTTGGCGGTTACTAATAAACAGTGTTGTGAGAGTGATATTTTGTTTTGTATTCAGGGACTGAACTGTTTCATAGCAGATATTTGTGATGTTGGGTTAAATTGAGGAGATCACAATAGGGGCTCTCTGATGCAGATGGCTTTTATGTTCACTGTTTTTTTGAACAATTTTATGCTATCAGAGCGTTCTCTTTGAAACTAGTCGCTCTCTTCTTAAAAACTTTAAAAGCTGTTTTATGATGCTTGTTGTTTTGGCACACAGTATTCAACCCTCAGGCCTCCTCTTCTCTCTTTTCTTACAGAATCTGATGTCCACGGCTGTGTGCTGCTTAACACGTCTCGAAGGGTGAGACTTTTCATTACATCCACATGCCAAACAGATCTTATAAGATGTATAGTCGGCGACTGAAGTTATATGCACACCTGTGACTGCACATTAATTGAATTCTGTATTGATACGCCAAGTCTACATAATTTTTTTTAATTTATGTATGCAAATAAGCAGTTTTAGGATTTACAATAATTTAAAATAAAGCTTATGACATAAAATGATGAAAACATTTACTGGATAACATGATCATCAGGTTTTATCTAATACTGTAGCATTTTGAATTCTGCATTCTAAAATTAATTGTACTACTTTTTACTCAAAAATTCTTAGAAATTATTTTAATTCTGCTTTTTAAAATGAATAGTACTGCTTTTAAATTAGCTGATCAACTATTTACTCAAGTTGTAATGAAAAATGTACAAAATTAGACAATAATACAAAATATTTTTTTTTTTAGCACAGTATCAGATACATACAAACTGTATTTCTAACAAACCTAACAACACTGTAATACACAGTTGACTTCCAATGAGTTCCCAAGGTCATGGAAAATATGAAAATATCAGGAAACCTTTTTTTTTATTTTTGTTTTGTATCTGTCCAATTTGAGTGAATCAATCTTTCAAGTTCATCTTAGTGATTCTGTCGAAGTGAACCAAAAGTATTGAAAAATAAATATATACTTTTTAGTATAAATATGTTAAACAAAAAATATATTATTTTCATAATTATAAATAAAATATTAATATATATTTTTAAAAAATACTTGTCCAGAATTAACCAATCATACATCATGAAAAAAAAAAAATCAGCTAAATATATGAATCAAAAATTGGTTTATACAGTTTACTATATAGTTTACGTGAACCTCTGTGTGTCCCCTCAGTACGTGAAGCTAATGAACTTCGAGGAGGAAGTCCGAGCTCACAGGGACCTGGACGGGTTTCTGGAGAGGGCCAGTATTCTGCTGCATGAGGATGAGGCCTCTCTAGACGACGTGTTAAAGACAATGCTTCGCCACGTCTCACAGGACCCTCACACCGCTGAGCCCAGCTGCAACTTCGAGGAGATCATGAGCTCCCTCTTCACAGACGCAGGGTCACAGGAAGTCAATGGTGAGTGTGTTTGTTTTTATTTGTGTGCTTTTTCATGAAAAGCTTATGAAAGGTTGCTCAATACCCCAGAGAGCTCATTTGACTGACACCTCAAAGGATATAAGCACAGCAGTTTAACGTTAGTCAATGTTATTTTAATTTAAAACGCTTTATAAATTATAATACAGATTTTACATAAAAAAGGGACAGAAGAATGAGTAACAGAGGGAACTGTGCAGAGACAGACAGAAAAAAGAGTTTCAACAATAATTAAGTCCATTTCCATCCCTGCTGACCCCATAGCTTTGAAACTCAGTCTAGGATGTGTGTCAAAGAGAACTTGCTCTGAATGACCGCATAAAGAGAAGTCAGGTGATATTGACACTGCTCTGTCCAGTCATTCACACATTGGACTTGGTGGAATTGTCCAATTTTCCCAGAGGACACATGAGCCTTCATGACAGTGATGAAGTCAAAAGAAATAGAGACGAATCACAAAAGTTAAGCAAAAGTTAAGGAAGGAGCAGCTGAAAGGAAAATACAATACATATGAAATATAAATGAGTAAAAAATGTATAATTCAACATTGTGTGCATAGTCAGTAGAAGCAAATTAGAAGTCTTTGACCAAATTACGACCAAAACTATTTAAATTTTATTAGTTGAGTTAATGCTGGAATACACTACATCACTTTTGTACAGAGTTTTGGTGCTATTTGTAGAAAGTCTGCAGATGTATGATGATTTTTTAACTTCAGATGAAAGGTGTATGCACACAGAGAGTGAATTTAATTATTTGCACAAATAGGTTGCATCCAGAGTTAATGCAAAGCCACGAATAGGCGAATTAGGTGGTGTGATTGTTGCAAACAAATTTGCATGAATGTGTTGTCGTGCAAGCCAGTCAGCAAAGAGCATCCGGTTGTAGAAGAGCAATAAGTGTGTTTTTATTCACACAAGTGATATGAAAAAATCCCACGAGTGGTCTTGTGTGATAGTGCGATATGAATATAACCACACCCCACACACCATAAGTGTCAAATTTTGACATCCAAAATGTACACTATAATATTTTGAATTTTGAAAGTGCATGTTTTTGCATGAATTTGTTGTGTTTGGGACAACTTAAAAAGTCTAATATTGTGTGGTCTTCAGCCATTTAGTGTACGATGGCCAGTTTTTCTCTTTAACCATTTACAAAGTTGGCAACAAAGATGCTTTGTTTTTTTAAATCCTTGTACTATGTTCCAGACTTTACATAATAATTTATGAATTTTAAAATTGTTTTTTTAGTGTGTGTGTGTGTAGAATTTGTGATAATACTGTACATGCACTGTATGTATTTTTTTCATTTCATTAATTTATTTAGATTTAATAATATGGTATTTAATTTGATTATATTGCATTATTGTTATAAAGCAAGGAAACATCTTTTAAAGACTGACCAGCATTTTCAAATGTGAGGCTGGTAGTGCTTGCTGTTGGTTACTGCACATTATTGCAGCTATCATTAGATCTACTCTACCGGGTTATTTTATTCAAAGGCCACTGGACACCCAGCATTTTCTAAAAATGGTCCCCAAGCTACATAATTCAAGTATCCCTGCTTTATGAGCTCAGCTGGTCTTCGTATTACTAACTCCTCTCTTAGGAAGACGGACAGATTCTTCTAAACATAAGAAACCTCTGGCATGCTCTCAGCCTAGAGGTGATGCTGCACCATCAGAGATTCAGATTAGAAACAGATTTTTCAGTTCATGCTGCTTTTTTAAATGATTACAGTGACTATATAGTGAGAATGTTTTTGGCAAACTGAATGCCTCATCTTTTGATTTATACATGTTTAAAACCCCTAGCATTGAAATTAAGCACCAAATTAGGACTTCCTGCCAAAAACACTTACGAGAGACAAGGGTAAAGGAAACCTTTCATTGAGAGACACAGGTTGGCCTTTATGTGTTGTAATACACCACTAACCGCACTGATATTTTCTATCCTGATGATTCAGTTTGTACTTGTTGCTCACAGATTCATTCAGAGTCTTTCCGAATGGTTTCTTGAATCAAAATTCACTACAATAAATGAAATATTCATGACAACACCACATATATAATCACACTATCAGGCTGCATGAATGTGTCATTTCCTTCTGAGATTTTTACAAGCTGGCAGCACGCTTTTTCTGGATTGTATTGATCGTTTCCGGCTCACCAGTAATCTCGGTGTTCTTATCATCGTTGCCAAATTCACACTGAATACACACAGAATATCATTGGGCACCAATTAAACTGTGTCCTGGACTTTACTGTGCCATCACTCCAGTCCGGTCTAACACGGCACCTAATCTGTGCCTGGACTCTGTCAGATCGCATGAATGGTGAGATGTGAATTATTGTTAGTTGATTTTGTTAGATTTTTCTAATTTTTTTTTCAAGTCTAGGGACGATACATTCCCTCTTGTCTCTGTTGCTAGGATACATAGCTCACATGTGAGCGAGAATCATATTAATGATATGAGCCTGGGAACATGCAAATGAACTGATGTGTGATTGGATTATGAAATGTGAATGTCATGAATATGATAATGTATGATCATTTGGTTGAGAATCCATGAATGGGATCTAATTGTGAGCGCATTGATTGTATGTGCATGCGGCAGGTCTTTAACACACAGACACGCAAACCAAAGTCTATCAGTCTGAAGATCAAATTAGAAAGAAATGGGAATAAAGATCTTATTCAGCTTAGATGCAAGCACAATGAAAGATGGTGAAAAATCATATATTTAATCTGAGTAAAGAGACCTGAGCATCTGCCTGACAACCTAGCCCAATTAGTGAGAGAGGGAGGTTCGGTCGGTGTGTTTGTGTGGGTGGTGGGTTATCAGAATTTGTGTCTGAGAGATGTTTCGCTCTTTTTGCTTGCTTTTAGGGTTCACAACATGTGTTTCTGTACTCAACCTAACTTTAACTCTTTCCTCTCCAAGCTGAATTCGGTGTGTGTGTGTGTCTGTGTGTGCCTGTGTGTGTGCGTCTGCGTGTCTCCAATTCTCTCGCACAGACAGGTCGGCGAATTTCATTTTCTATGACAACGGTAAGAACGATATGATCAGACGTGGGATATTACCCACAATTCATGTGTGTTTTCTCCCTGAGTGCTGATGTTTCCAGTGGATGTGATTGACACATACCATTAGACGGACAGACACGCGAGTCTCTGTTTTCTTATTCAGATTCATCAATTTGCTGCATTTTCTAGTTGATGTAGTGACACAATCCAATTTGAAATCAGTATCCACACATTTGAAATGACAAGATTCGGTGTTGTTTTAAAAAAGTCGGTGGTGAATGCTGAGTGATTCCCTTCCCCGTGGTGGTGCTTTAGATTGGGCTGTATCATTGCCTCTCTCTCTTTTGCTCTCTCTCTCATTCTTGCCTCATTGCCGTTCGGCTGATTGGCTGTGCATGGATTCCGCTGTTGTGATTGAAAAAGTCCACTGTCATTCTGATGTCTTTTTCTGCTTAATATTTATGCAACACACACACACACACACAAGGATCGAACAGACTTAATATCTGGAGGAAAAGTCTTTAGTGTGTGTGAATAAAAGCATCTCATTCCATCCTGATGTCCAGGCCTCTGGCAGTTATCAGAAGGGGTGAGGTGGGGTTGGCCTAGATGATTGCCTGAATGTTAATGCGTGTATTTTAGGGCTGGACGATATGGCTGAAAACATTATATTGGGGTATTTTCAGCTATTTGACAAAATGCAGTGTACATATCTAAAAGATTTTTTCAAATAGCTATTTGAAAATAACAATTCCATGTATTACTAACTAAATCCGAAAATAATGATTCTTATTGATATGACCCAACATAACAATGGATAGTGTATAATTATATAATTTTTGAAAGTATTATATACTATATATACAGTATTAGTGCCGTCAAACAATTTATTGCGATTAATCACATCCGAAATAAAAGCTTTTGTTTACATTATAGATGTGTGTGTACTTTGTATATATAAATATATAATATAATATAAATATACACAGTTAGGTCCATAAATAATTGGACAATGACACAAGTTTTGTTTTTTTTACCTGTGTACTGAAACATATTCTAATAATAGTTATATGAACATGGACATAATGTGTAGACATTTTAGGGTATCCACATTCAAATTGGATAAAGGGTTAAGGAGTTTCAGCTCCCTTTTTATAAAGGGACCAAAAGTAATTGGACAATTGACTCATAGGCTATTGCATGGGCAAGTGTGTGCAATTCCTTTGTTATGTCATTATCAATGAAGCAGATAAAAAGCCTGGAGTTGATTTGAGGTGTGGTGCTTGCATGTGGAACATTTTGCTGTGAACAGACAACATGCGGTCAAAGGAGCTCTCCATGCAGGTGAAACAGGCCATCCTAAAGCTGCGAGAACAGAAAAAAAAACCCATTCGAGAAATTGTTACAATATTAGGAGTGGCAAAATTTATAGTGTGGTACATCCTGAGAAAGAAAGAAAGCACTGGTGAACTCAGCAACGCAAAAAGACCTGGACGTCTACGGAAGACAACAGTGGTGGATGATCGCAGAATCATTTTCATGGTGAAGGGAAACTATGGAATGATTTTAGACTCAAAATGATTAATAGATGCGCACACAGTTATCCATGCGCTACTTAAATTTAATTCATGCATCTTATTACAAACACACAAATACCTTTCAATTTGAGTACGTGGACATTCAGAATTAAATGCTTGTACAGCG
>JAUCMR010000028.1:4533542-4548692 GCA_032357425.1 Enteromius argenteus | reverse complement strand
TTATTTAGGTAGCACACATATTCTGAATGCCTTTGGCAG
The DNA here is from genome assembly GCA_032357425.1 of Enteromius argenteus. Lineage (NCBI taxonomy): Eukaryota > Metazoa > Chordata > Actinopteri > Cypriniformes > Cyprinidae > Enteromius > Enteromius argenteus. The sequence continues at coordinate 4,548,653 of JAUCMR010000028.1, read as the reverse complement.
AATTCAAATGAGCCATTTTAATCTAGATTAATCTAGATCAAAGAAATTAATCTATGCCCACCCCTAATATATATATATATATATATATATATATATGGAATTTAAATCATAGTAAGAATAATATAATATAATATTATATTTTTACTAAACATTTTAATCAAGTAAAATGCCACAAATCTGTTAATATTTCTCAAAAAATGGTTGAAAGTTTTATTTTAGTGTCATTGAACTATTACAGTGTTTTTTGTATGCCTATAGACTATTTATTAATTTTTATTTTAGTTTTAGTACCATCATCAATTATTTTAGTACACTAAAAGAAAATGAGAAATGTTGCTTTGGCAACTAGCTGAAATAAAGTAGTTATTTTGTATTTTATTTTATTTCAAGTTACATTTTTATGGTTTTAGTTAACTTTAATAACCCTTATTGTGGAATCAGAGGTTAAACTGACATTTTGTAACTGATTAATGGAAATAAATCACACTTCTTAATTCTAGCTGTTTTATTTTTTTTTTTATTGCTACAGAGGTTTGTATCACAGACAATAACACATTATATTTTCAGCCTACTCACATATTAACATACAAGTTGTGACACAATGAACAAGCGTGAAACTGTCCTACTGGCACAGTCTTACAGACGTTATGGCCAAAAATCATTACAACATCCCAGAATTAGTTCTGCCTTGATCAGCAACAAAATAATATACAGTATTTTAAGTATTCAACGTATCATAAAGCTTTAATGTTTGTGAAGGTGTGCATGTCTTAGTGTATGCGCATTTATGGCCCAAAAGAATTGCAACAAGAGGTCTGGTCTGGTTTTTCCTTCACGAACACACAAAGTACACAATTATGTCAGCTGTTTGTCCTCCTGCCAATTCAACGGGCTTCATATTGCCCTGTATTGCTCCATTGATACGTTTCCCTCTCTTTTCCCCTCCTTCTCATTCTTTCTCTTTTTCTGTCTATTTCTCGATGGTGCTGAGTGTGTTGTCATGGTGATACCCATCTGTCCACGGTGTGAGTGTGTGATGTCTTATTGATGAGACAGTGTGACTGTGTGCCAGAGACATCCATCCTGCCTGCTAAACAGCACACACACACACACATTCACATACACATATTGTTTTTGCTAGTCATGCTGAACAACTCACACCTGTCACCTCTGCTGGATCGAGGACGTATATGCACATACACACACATACATGCCTTCACACTGCTTGTTGTTAATATGCTGGACAGCTCACACCTACACAAGACAGAGGGCAGGGAACGCACATACACACACACACACACACACACACACACTGATTGATTAATTTGAATTAAACATTTGGTGGTGCTCTTGGAAAGGTCTTCATTGTCACTCACTCTGGCTTCAGTGATGTGTATTGTCCTCTGGTGAGCTTCTGCTTCTGTTCTACCTTGATATGCATTAGCCTTTTCATGGAGATGAGTGGACTTTGATTTAATTGCTGACCCTTCCATCAATTCACATCCTCTTGTTTGTTTTTGGTGTGTGTCATCATGTACAGTGAAAGTCTGTTGACTTCATCTTGGTGTCAGACTCATGATGTGCAGTACTTTTGAAGTGGCATCCAGATTGAAGTTAACTAGAAGTGATTGTTTAGTTTTTGTCTTCATGCATGGTCATCTTTTGTCTGTATTGCATGGCCGCTCACGACTGACCCCTTGCCTTCTCTCCTCACAGTGCATCTATTGTCAGAGACGCTGCAGTGTGTGACGGCCACAGCCACAGGGATCCAGTACCAGCAGTCTTGGCTTTGTATCCTGTGAGTTACCTATATCTGTCTTACCTGTAATGCTGACCTTTTAGAGTTCTAGAACACAATACAGTAAAAAATATTATAGCAAAGACTGGCAAATGAAATTGCGTATTTAATTTTAAAAAGTTTAGTTCAAACTTCTGGGGCCAAAAATATTGTTTTGATACAGCAAGGATGCATTACATCGATTAAAATTCCCAGTAAATACATGTATAGTGTTACAATAGATTTCTAAAATAATGTTTTTCTGTTTAACCTTTCCAGAAATACTGTCTTAATGGCTGCTGAACATTCAGCTTTGCCATTACAGGAATAAATTATATTTTAAAATATATTAAAATCGATAAAGTTATTTTTATATTTCATATTTTTTGGTATTTTATTTTTTTATTTTTTTATCAAATAAATGCAGCATCAGTAAGCATTGCAAACTTTTTTCAAAAACATGAAAAAATATTTCCAACCCCAAAATTTGATAGGGTAGTGTATTCTATAAAATCATTTAAATATTTAACCAAAATAAACAAACAAACACATTTAATTGTTATATCCAAATAACATGTAAACTATGTGTTAAGTGAATAGCAATTAAATTAAAATGTTTTTGAAAAGCATTAATATATGCAAATATTATTGGGTATCATTAATTCAGCATATAATTAATTAATTTAACTTTATATCAATTGACTTCCCTATCTAGGACATATCTGTGTCCAATTTTTATAAATGTAAAATTAATTTAATGACCTTCTGTTCAAATACAAATGTGACCCTGGACCATAAAACCAGTCATAAATGTATTTTCTTTTAAATTGGAATTTATACAACATCTGAAAACTAAATAAATAAGCATTGATGTACATATTAATATACAACACATGTATAGTTTCTTAGGATAGGACACTATTTGGCTGAGATACAACTGTTTGAAAAACTGGAATCTGAGTGTGAAAAAAAATCACAATAGTAAGAAAATTGCTGTTGAAGTTGTCCAAATGAAGTCCTTAGCAATGCATATTACTAATTGCAATTACTGATTTAAAGATAAATTGATATATTCATTGTAATTAATGAACACATACTTTACTTAATATCCTGATGATTTTTGGCATAAAGGAAAAATCAATAATTCTGACCCATGTAATGCATTATTGGCTATTGCTACAAATATATCCGTGCTTATGACTGGGTTTGTGGTTCAGGGTCACAAATGACATGAACTCTTTATTCTCTATAGCAAAAAAGAGCCATAACTATGTGTCCAGTATAAACATCGGCAGGTAGCCAGTGAGATATGAGAGATGCTTTAAACATTTTCTTCTAGTGAAAGCTATCCAGAAAAAAAATATCAAGATAAATGGACTATTCTGAGGTCAATGTACAGAATGCTCAGAAGACATATCTGTGGCAAGAGTACAACATCAGATGACACTCCTAGACATAGAACATCTCAGTACAAAAGTAGGTAGCGGGCTTCAGAATCTCTTTGAAAAAATGGCAAAAAAAGCAATCAGCCTGAGAGATTCGGTGAAGAAGGCCAATCCAGGGGTGGACCAGGTCAAAACATGCATTATGAAAGCAGAAGCTTTTGCCAGTATTACTTTGCCACTGCACTTTTGTGCCAGGGAGTACTTGAAACATCAATTAAAAGTCGTTTATCGCCTTCTCTTGGTCTTCACAGTGCTCTATATAAGGAGTTATTCTAGTGAACATGTGCCCTGGCGTGTCCTCCTGCCATCTCAGATGAAATTCATGGTTCAATTGAAACTGTTTAAATGAATTAAACCTAATCAAAACTGTAAACTTAAAATTCTGATAGACTTTGATGTATTGTGATAATGAAATGCTGCTGGATCAGTTTGAGCATTGACAGTGTAATAATTTCCTGAGGCCAGCGAGGAGGCAGATGGCCTCAGGGAACAAGTTGCTATCATGGCAAGCTGAACTTGTGTTCATGTGCCCATTATGTAATTTGCCTGAGGAACTTTCGTGCCCTATTTGAGGTTCACATGGGTATAAATCTCTTCAGATGGTGTATCCTTGTCTTGTAGGAGGCAGAGGATTAGCATTGACATAAAGTGTTGGGAAGGTTATAGGTTACAAATTACCCTGTTTAAAATATTCTAAGTAACTATTTCAATTATTTTTAGTAATGCAACTGATTACATTTGATTAAGTTTTGATTACTTTTCTAAATTTCTATCAAATGTGTGTTTTTTTGAACAATAATTTTTAAACAGCTAGTAGCAGTTTTGGGATAGCTGTATTTTTGCAGCCCATCTACACTCCAAGTGAGTGATGCAACAAAACAGCTTCGTTTATTATAATGAGAGCATTCAGAGGAGTTCAGATCTCACTGAGCAAGCAAAAAGCACACTGTGGACTCAAACAGTTGTGTGAAAGTGCGCAGTGGACCCCGCGCTGCCACGCTTGCAGTGTTGACAGTGATTATAATCGAAGTGTTCTATTTTGCTACATCGCACAGCCAGCAGTGTAAATGGGGTGTCATTCCACAATGCTCTGAATATTTGTGGGGGTTTGACTAGCTTTATGAAGCAGATCACTGCAGAAGAATCAGACACATAAGAAACTGGAATGTGTGTGTGTGACTTTCGTAAAATTTTGAAAACTTTTGGAACATTAAACTGTAATAGGGTAGAATTTACCTAGGAAAGCATTTTTGTTGAAACTTGATTGAAAGAAGCAGTAGAGGAATGAATATGTAATGTTACTATTTTTTGTTACATCAACAAAATAATTGATGACCTTGAGAGCTCCCTACTTAGTATCTCTAAAATATGTTCTGTGTTATTATCTTGGTGCTAACACAAGGATATTAAGAAGTGGCTTTTCACACAAGCACACCCACACAAACACAAAGTAGGCTACAACAAAGGTTTGCTGTCAAGAGATGGCCATCTGTTAAATCCATGACTTTAACACTTTGACATTTGTGCATTTGTGTCAGGTGGCTCTGTCTCTCTTAGTAACCCACGCATTTGTTGCAGCAGTTGTCTCATGGATGGTTTTATTATTATATATACTATTATCCCAATACTTGTGCAGAAGTAGCTCTTGTAATTTTAAAAAGATGAATGCAACTCTTGAGCAAATCGTACATTGATGTCTTCAGGATTCACATCTGTCAAAATCTGCTACCTGCTATTGAGTCATTTATCAAAATAAATTGATCTCCAACCAACCTTATCTAACAGACATCTGCAGGTCATGATTAGGTTCTGATGATTCATCTAGTTTCTTTCAGTTTTCAAGATCCGCCAACACATTTTCCTTCTTAACACTTTCACAACAGCTGCCAAAACTTTTATCAACAGCCTCCAAACTATAGCACTGTCAGGCAGCACTCAACATCAGTTCACAAACAAACAAGTCTTATTTTCTATCGGCAAATACAGCACATTAGATTGTGTGATTTTCCACCAACATCCCCCTGTTAAACTTAAGCATCTGCTATATGCACAGTGCTACAATTTACATTGCTACCTGCTTAAAACAAGTGCTATACTGAATTTTATATAAAAAGGGACAATTATGCAGATTTTCTAGTGATAATGGCAGCAGTGATTCATTGAATTATGATAAAATGAAGGAGAACAGCATTATAACTGGGCTTATATCCAGAAACACAATGTAGTCAAGTGCACTTTGTGCATTTTAAAGAACAAAATTCAAGTGACTCATAAAAAACACTTTCTGTATTGGAATATTTTTCTTCCTGCACTTGTACTTGGATTTACATTATACTATCTATCTATCTATCTATCTATCTATCTATCTATCTACTTAATTCACATGAGGTAATACATTTAGAGATCATAAATCAAAAGTCATTTCAGGCCCTCAGACTATCTTTGAGGTCAGAAAAAGCATTTAAATGAGGTTCAGCCAATGGCCCACACTAGCCTAGTGAGCAGAAGATTTGTGTTTCTTTGAATCATGTGCAGACAGTTTTATGGCCAAGAAAGGGAAACAAGGGGCAATGTTGGATGACCCATAGCAACTCCGTCTTTACATTTATAGTAAAAAAAAATGGAGCACATAAATGTGCTTAATGTAAGGCTGCAGGGTTACCAAAGTGCTTACAGAATGACACAACAGCTTTAGCATGGTTTAGATCAGACTATCCCAGGGCATTTGCCTTTTCTGAAGTCTCTTGTGACCTCAGTACACAGTAGTTTTATGGTTATGAGTATTAGCTTGACCTGTGAGACAGATTCAGTGCCCCTGTTGGCAGAGTTTAAGTTTAGGGCCTGTTATTACTGTATGTTTTAACTAAATTAGACGTGTGACAGTGTACTGTTTAATTTTATTCCTTTGCCTTTACAACCTTTATGCTAATGTTTGAATTGATTTATTAATGCATCTTACTGTATCTGAAATTACTAAGTCAAGTGCATTGAGTGCTTTTATCTTTTCTATTTTAATATGATAAATAGAGTTGATATTAACCTCATAATAGGTGGCCAGATGCCTGAAACAGAAGGTACACACTGTTTTTTCAATTTGTAACTTTATTAGCTTGTAAGAAAACAGGAAGTGCCTTTTTTGCCACCCGGCCCACAACCAAATTTTACTTTGACACCTCTGTTCAAGAGCTTTCTGTAATCCCATTAGACCTCAGCCAATGGATTCGTTAATGTGTTTGCTGTTCTCCTGTTACATATTGAATTAATCTGATACTGTGCCAGGTACATTAAAGCACTGTGTAAATCGTAAAGAGGATTTATGATGATTTATGAATTCTTTGTGACAGCTGTAATGTGAAGAACCTGCAGAGGCGGCACGTGTGCATCTCACGTCTGGATCGTCCACAGAACTGGGGGGAAAACTGTGCCGAAGTCCGTTATGTTATCCTTATTCTGGCACCTTCAAAGATGGTAATATAATCACACACACACACGTTGGGTTTCCAAGTGTTATGTTTTTATGCAAGTGTAATGGTTTTATGCTGTACAAATAGTATTTTCTGTCGCCTTTATCTGACTCTACCCCTCACACTAAACATTGTGCTATTTTAGATTTACAAAAATGATAATTCTGTCTGATTTATTTTATAAGCTTATAATAAGGGGCCAAAAAAAATGTCCTCACAGGGTCAAAATCTACAATCCCTGTGGACATATTTGGTCCCCATAACAGGGAATACTAACTGAAGAAAATGTATTTCCACAGAGAACATAAACTCAAACTTATGTAAAATAAATAACTTTGCAAAATTCAAAATTTAAATCTAAGATATAGTCTAGAGACCCTGGTTTTTCAAACCAACAAATCTAATAGTTCTGGCGTCACATTATGAGACAAATCGTATTTTACCATTACGTATTTAAAAATATTAAATTAAATGATTTTTTTGTGTGCATACATTTTGTGTTATACATTTGATATCTTAATATTAATTAGCAACATGTGTTTACTATAGGTGTTGGATTCGGGTTTGGTTTTGGATTGGTTGCATAAATTTAATCTTTTTACTTCAGTAAGTTCATATATATTGAGCAAGACAAAAAATGTTAAAATTACGTATTACCTCATTTTTGAACACTCTCATTGAATTTGATAAAATGGCAGTTTCATTCTGCTTTATAAGGACAGGTTATAATCTTGAGAGTAATTACAGTTTTATTCTACTCACAGTCCGATCTCAGTATATTAGAGGAAACAATATTTATTTCTGTGTTTATGTCTCAGTTCATAAATAGTCTGTCATTAATATATAGAAAACTCTTTTTCAGATATTTTAATTTCAATAAAATTTTGTTTTTAATAGAAATATATTTTTACAATATTACTTTTTTACACATACATGGTTTAAATGAGTACTTATACATTAAAATACTTACCTGCCTTCATATTTCAGGAAAAGGATAATCAGAGGCGTATAATTACTGGGCTAAAAAAACTTCAGCAAAAGTGTCCATTTGCTCTGCTTTTAAACAGTTTGCTATTTTTGAGAAGCAATTGAGATGATAAATTCAGGTTTAAGCACACTAATACTATCATGTTCAAGTCTTAAAGTCCTGCTCCTGCGTTTCTTGTTCCCCCTGCAGTCTCCCTGTAGAGTCTTTGGGGCCCCTGGCTCCCTCCAAGACCATTTTGTGTATCTCTTTGTGTCTGTGTTTACATCATAAATCTGTGTGTTTGTGTGTATGTGTTTACATCTGTTTACATCTAATCACTCTCTCTCTTTCTTTTTCTCTTTCTCTCTCTCTCTTTGTTCTTGCATGCACTCATCTCTTTCTGTCCTCTGGAGTTCAGTACAGCAAAGTTGTTGTTTTTTTGCATCGTAATCTTCTGCTCTTCTCACAAATTCAAATCACATTGCACACACACAGACAAACGCATCTACTCATTACATTAAAAGCTTAGTTGTTTTGCCAACACGTGTAGATGCATCCTCTTTTCTTGCGTTGTGTTTTAAAACAATAGACAACGCAATGTTATATAACTTAAATACTCAATCCATAAGATGATCAAGCATTTTCTGCTCAGAAGATGAAGTGATTTCTGGATTACTGAATTGAATGTATTTATTAATAGAGTAACAATGGTTTGATCTCTGTATTTGATTCTTCTCAGAAAAGCACTAAGACGGCGATGGAGCTGGGCAGGACGTTCGCCAGCATGTTCTCAGACATCTCCTTCAGACAGAAGCTGCTAGAGAGTAAAACCCAAGAGGAGTTTAAAGAGGCACTGCTCATCCAGAGGTACCACCTGACCGCTGCCAAGCATAAAACCACGGCTGTGGAGGGCGAAGAGACAGACCCACACAGTCAAAAACCACTGAAGGTGTGTGCGCATCGCAGCGTGTGTGCCGATGCTTAAGGTTCAGTTCTAATGGCTTTAATGTGATTGTTTTCCTCTATGCTCTCTTCAGTCCTCGTCCGTCGCTTTCTCTTTCTCCCTTCGCCTTTTGCTGTTTGACTTAAACTCCAGTGATTAAGTTCTACTGAGCATGTAGCAGCTAATGAGAATTTATCTTGTTTGTTACTCCGGTTTGACACACACACAAAAAGTCCGATTCGGCATATGTGAGCATTAGACCACCCTGGCTGAGGTTAGCCGCCTGTAAAAGCCCTCTGTTTTCTTCTCTGTAAAGACAACAGTGGAGGCCCAAATAGTTGTGTTTTTGTTTTTTTGCATTTTTCACTCCATCACACATCTGAGGAATGGTAACCAGGTGGAGAGGATCATTACTTTGTGTGTGTGTATGTATGTGTGTGTGTGTGTGTGTTCATGATCACTTGTGCGTGTGCACACTAAAAGCTATTCATCTCTGGCAAACGACCAGGAAAGGTCTCTCTCTCTCTCTGTATCAGACACACGCTGTCATGATGAATAAGTGCGGCTCAGTAATGAACACTTAAAGCTGTACGACTTATTTAAACATGTCCTGAGACAAGGTTCTCTCTGACTGACAGAAAACGAGCTTGTCTGCCAAAAAGAGGCTAATGTGGGTCATTAATGTGAGATGGACAGACTGCTCCGCTGCCAAATCCTGACCTGTAAAGCCTATTAAAATTGTATTAATTCAACAAGACTCTATATTTGTGTCTGGGGACAAAGACACACACACACACACACACCAGGGCTTCCTAACTCACCATAATTAGTAGTATTTTTTCTGTTTCTTTTATATTATAAGGTTCAGATTGTTCACATTAGTTAATGGATTGGGTATCATATAATATAATATTTGATATTTTACATAATTTATTTATTTCAACTTATAAATTTACTGAGACATTTTAATATTTAAAGTTTTATAAACTGATGTATTTTGATCAAACATAAATTACCATCGAACAATAGAATAATTATACAGTACTGTTTTAGATTTTGTCAGTACATTATTATTTATTTATTTTAAAGAAATTAAATGCTTACTATTCATCAAGGATGCATTAAATTAATCAAAACTGACAGCCAAGATATACAGAAATACTTATCAGTATCAAAGTTTCCAAAAATATACAACTGTTTTCAAGTATATGATCAGCATATTAGAATGATATCTTTATAATTGTGACTCTAAAAACTGGAGTAATGATGCTAAAAATTCAGCTTTACTATCACTGAAATAAATATATTCAAATAGAAAACAGTTGTTTTACATAATAATAATAATAACAATAATAATATTTCACATTATGTCTGTTTTACTGTATTTATTATTAAATAATGCAGCTTTGGTTAGTGTAAGAGACTTCTTTCAAAAACATAAAAATTTTGACAGACCACAAACTTTTGAACAGCAGTATAAATTAACTTTTAATATTTATGATAAATGCTGTAAAGATTTTGATTTTCATCAATAATTTGTCATTTTAACCAATTCTTTAAAACAACTGGTTTATTATGGTTGTGAGAAAAAACACATTGGTTATGCTGTAGATTTGAGTTGATATGCAGTCAGTGAATGCAATCTGAATATATGATTTCTATTCATTGTCTTAAGATTATTTTGTAGTATTCTGGTCATTCTTATCAATTTAAATTCAGACTGCATTAATTAAAATATAGTGTTAATTAAAAACATATAGTGTCATACTGATGCCCAAAACACTAATACACACAAGTAAAAAAATATAAAATACATTTTAAAATGTTATAAATAAATTATAGTTATTATAAAAATATATGCACACACACATCCACAATTGCAAAATGTACACATTTTATTGTGGCTTTCTATTTAAAAAAGGCTTAAGCCAGTCTAATGCAGTTCTCTGAAATACACGTGTCAGATGTTTTCTGCTACATTAATGGATATTTAGAGTAATGTAACAGGTGTCTTGACTGTGCTTTGCTGATGTAGTTGTAATGCTTTTGCATTGTACTAATGCTGTTCTAACCCTGGGCTGTCTCTCTCTCTAGTCTGCAGAATCTGTGTTCTCTCATCTTGTGTCTCTCTCTCTGCTGTGCAGGGGGCCCTGTGTGAGTGCGATTACACTGAGCTTCTGTGTGTGTACGTGTGTGTCTGTGTGTGTGAGGATTTAAGTTAAAGTGTGTGTTTGTCTGCTTTAACACAGTATCTCTTCCCTTGCAGTGTAAAGCGTTGTATGTGTGTATGTGCTTTTGTGTGTGTATTTGCTGTGATTCGGCAGGATTTGGTGTGGATGATGTTTAATTGGTGTGTGTGTTTGTGTGTGTGTGCTTTAATCCTGTGCCTCTCCTGCTGCAGTATTGCAGTAAATGTATTTAAATGTTTTGACTTTTACATGTGTAGATGTATGAACGTGTGTGTGTGAGTAATCCTCTCTCTCTACCTCTCTCTCTCTCTGTATGTGTGTAGTGTAGAGATTTCTTCAGAGTGGGAAGAGGAATCTATGAGGATCTGTGTCGCCGACTGCCTCTCTACCCGTCTGACTTCACTGATGGTGTGTCAAGCATAAACATAAAGGATCAAATTTTGCAGATGTTGTGGAATTTTTTTTCATGTTTTCACAAAGGATATATGGTCCTTAACGTTCTTAGTTATATTTAAAGATGTGACAGTAGTTCAGATGATTTCATAAGGGCTTGTCCAGTAGCAAGCAGGACCAGGAACGAACAGAAATGATGAAATGCTATATTTCTGGGTTTTATGTCACTTTATATTCCTCACAGAGATATACTGGACAGTACAGCCAAGCAGTCTGAGAAAATAATCAGATATGCTCTTCTAAACTCTCCCGTCTTTCTCTTATTGCATTAAAAAGTCATTTTGGTGAAAGTTTATTTAGAAATAAGCAGTTAAAACACTGATTAATTAGACTTTTTTGTTTTGCGGTGAGAAATTCCAGATATACACACACACACACACATTCCATTTATATGTAAATGATACATTTCTAGTTATAATTGCAACTTCTTTACACTAATATTCAAAGGTTTTGAGTCAGTATTTTAAAGGAAATTAGTACTTTTATTTTACAAGAATTCTTTATTGGAAAGGCATGACTGTGAAGGCGTCTATGTCACAGTACATATTTCTATTTTTTAAAAATGCCTTTACTTCATTTATAGAATCTTGAAAGAAAAAAACAGTTTCCACAAAAATATTAAGCAGCGGTTTTCAACTGTTTTCAACATAGATAATACATTTAACTCTTGAGCACTAAATCAGCATTTTATTCAGTGATTTCTGAAGGATCATGTGACACTTAAGACTGGTGCAATGACTGTTAATAAATTACATTTTATAACAACTATTTTAACAGTTATTAGATAATTATTTTAACTTGTAATAATGTTTCACTATATTGCTGTTTTTGTAATTTTATAAAAAAAAAAATGCAGTCTAAAATGCACATCTCCAATTTTTAAACAGAGTGTATATACTTTATACTTCAGTCTTTTACGCTATAAGTGAATATAGCTCTAATGATGTTTATATTATGTGTTAATAGTTATAAATACATAGAATGTGGATTAATTATATGATATTACATGCCATTAAACATATTCACTTTGGCAGCTGTAATACGTATGTGCGTTTTTATTAATGTGTGTGTTTCAGGATTAGTGGGTAATAACAAAGCCCTGGTTAAGTTCATGACGACCTCCATCTTCCTCTACATCGCTGTGCTGCTTCCCGCCATTGCTTTTGGCTCACTCAACGATGAGAGCACTCGGGGCGAGATTGGTGATCACTCACACACAGACACACACTTGCTCTTTACACACCATGTCTCCACACACACACACACAGACTGAGTTGTTTTCTCTTCTGATTAGACGTCCAGAAGACGATCATCGGGCAAAGCATAGGAGGAATCATCTACTCACTGTGCGCTGGCTCTCCTCTGGTCATTCCACTGACCACAGCGCCCATCGCTATTTTCATCAGCGGTATGTACATACATGCCTCCGTGTGCAACAATAGATGCATGTTCACATACACACATACCTTGGCTCTCGTTTGCGGTCTGGTCCTGAACCGTGCTTCGTTTTTGTGGTGTGTTTAGATGAGCTCTCTTTGTTTGTTGAATACTTTGACGTTGAGTGTTTAGAGAGCTCTGCTAACCACAGGATGAGGTGGAACAAGACTCTTAATCTCACAAACAGCAGGATGGGAGTCTGATACGGCCCCCATTTGTTTGGGCGAAGTTTGATGTTTGCCCTGGCTGAGAGGAGATTTCCTCCTAAAGCTCATTCCTGTGGCTGCTCTCGCACACCGTTACCAGCGGGAGGGTTGCCCTGAAAAATGGTTTCGCTGTAGTAAAATGAAATTCTGTTTTGGTGAAAATGCACAGAGGAGGACAAAACCGCCACATTCATCTATAATAATGATCCTTCCCAATCAAAGATTGTGTCTTGTGGTTTCTCATGGGAATAACAGCAGGAATTCTTTAAATGTTTGGGAGCAGTTTTTTAAACATCAAACGATGGACATTTACTGTGCATTATAATCCCGTGTCATTATGAGATTTAGGTTGATTGTGTTTTTATTCACTCCTGATGATCTGGATGTTGTGTTGTTGCTTCTGTGTGTTTGTCTCTGTGTGGCTGCAGTGATTAGGGGGATCTGCGATGATTATGAGCTGGACTTCGCAGCATTTTATGCATGTATCGGCCTATGGAACAGCCTCTTCCTCATCATGGGAGGAGTCTTCAACCTTAGCCTGCTTGTTAAGCTTTTCAAGAGGTCAGAAACACACACATACACACATGGATAATTGTGCAGACAGTACTGCTTGAATACTGATATGATTTTGTTGTTCTGTTTTTTTACCCACAGGTCGATAGAGGAGGTGATAGCTTTGTTCATTTCCATCGCTTTTGTTGCAGATGCAGTTAAGGGCACCATCAAGAGTGAGTGCTACATACATACATACTGCATATACACAGCCAAACCCTTTAAATAATCTGGATATCTGTGTGAATGATTTTTAGATTACAGTCTGATCTTAACAAGAAATACTGGGGGGACTGGGGCTAGTTGTTACGCTGTGAAATCAAGATTTTCATTGTTACTGCCCAGGAAAGACGATACAGCTCATTTAACACATGAGGCTGTTTAGTGATAATGGGAAGATGCTGTCACACTTCTCCAATCATTTCTTACAATCGACTGCAAGCTTGTGTTCAAACCTGCCTTCATTGGATCCAGAATTGATGCATAGAACCATCATTAACCATTTTCTGTTTTCTTATATTCTTACTTTCCCAGCGTGCACACCTCTCTCTCTCTCTCTTTGCATCTGCTCTGTTCAGTGAGTGGCAGAAAGGAGAAGTGCATTCAGTAAAATACAGTAAACAAACAGTAAAATATATAAATGAAAACAATTTTAAAAAATCCCACAGTGCAACTGTTTAGAGGTCATTTCCTGCTAATGATGTCACCAAATTTACCAGTATTTTTAAACTAATGTGTGAATGGTGCTTTAGCGGTCAAAAGACATCATTACCTGTGTGAACAGTGCATTTTATTTACTGGTAAACTCGTTCCTGTAATTTTACGGCAGTTTATTGGTATTACTGTGTCAAAGGGGCTAATGTGTCAAATACTGTACTTAAAAACTGACATTTAAGGAAGAACATTTTTAGGTGACAGCTCGCTCATGTGACTGGCCTTATTTAGAAGCACACACACAAGCCATTTTGCTGTGCCGTGTCTTTATTGAACAGATGTGTTAAACAATCAAGATAACCTCTACTATAATGACCCCTTGAAAAGAAGGTAATTGGACTCAGCTGTGGGTTTGACCTGCCATCCTGAATGGAAAGCAGCATGTTAGTTGTTCCTGAGCAAACAATTGTGCTCAAGAGCAATCTAGTCTGATCAAAAGGGACTTCAGGAAACCTCAAAAGAAGAACTCCTAAAACTCAATGTTTGCAAAGGATTTTGAAAGATTTATGCCTGAAGTCAGGCAGATTAGCACCATCAGTTCAGCACCATTGCTGTATTTTCTAGAAGATGATGGAAATCTGAAGTGTGCTGCTGAAACAGCTTCAAGGAATAGACAACAAGGGGCACTTGCCTGTAAAATAAAAACAAATGTTCCCTAAAAAGTGCTACTAATACTGTACCAGTTTCAAGGAGAAACCATTGCATCTCTGAAGAATTGACAGAATCTCTGAACCAGAGATGTAGCTAATAAATAAATATATACTGTACAAATTATTAATTACTAACCTTTTTAATCAGCAATGCACCCTAAATTTAAAATAAAGTAATGTGATTACTTGTAAATTACTTTCTAATTGCTTTTTAAATTGCAGTAATGTCACATATGCCATAGAGCTGCACGATTCTGGATAAAATGAGAATCACGATTTTTTTGCTTAGAATAAAGATCACGATTCTCTCACGA
>JAUCMR010000028.1:4522002-4533442 GCA_032357425.1 Enteromius argenteus | reverse complement strand
ATAAATGCTGGATTAAGATCGTGTGGGGGGTCGAATCGAGATCGCGATCTTTTAACGATTAATTGTGCAGCTCTAATATGCCAACAGACAACTTACCTGTCATATCAGGAAAATGGTAATAATGGAAAAAAAATGAATAAATTCAAACTTAAATTAAATTAAATGATTAAAGTGTTAATATAAAATGTATAATTTTAAAATTAATAATTTACTATTTTTTAATATACTTAAAATAAATGAATAGAACAAAACTCTCCATACCATTGCCAAAACATGATTGCGGCTGTGAAGGATTGTGGGTCGAGTGTAATGATCTGGGGCTGTTTTGCTGCCTCAGGGTCTGGACGGCTTGGAGTCACTGAGGGACCAACGAATTCCTAGTTATATCAGGAGCAGAATGTCAGAGCGTCTGTTTGTGATCTGAAACTCAGAAGAAGTTGGGTCATTCAACATGACAATGATCCAAAACACAGGAGTAAATCAACAACAGAACGCTTCAAACAAAAGAAATTCAGCACTTCACAATTGCCAAATTAGAGTCCTGACCCCACTTCCTTTGAAATGCTCTGCTGTGATGTAAAACAGGCCGTTCAAGAAAGACATCCCAAAAATGTGCATGAACCGAAACAATGTGCATGTGTTATCAGCAGAAAGCAATGGTTGATGTTATTGGCAGTAAACGAGATTCCACAAAAATTCCATCAATAATCGTGATTGTTTAAACCAATTATTCAATAAAGATGTGGTGCAGGAAAAATGTTACGCTTTGGATGCCATTCATGCTGACGACTTCAAAACGGTTACACACCGCAAACATAAAAGATGGTTTTGGATTGTACATCTTAAGCAGTCTTGCCAGTACAACTGAAAATAATATAAATCATATAACAAATAAATAATAATTAATATTTTGAATTATTATAATTAGGATGTCAGATGAGATTATTTTAACATTTGTTTATGATTATTTGTCTATTATTATTATTTTTAAAAGTATTTTTTGTAGTAATCATTACATTTGTTAATTATATTAATTGCCGATAATGACAATTATTGCGTTTGTTGATGCTATTGGCAGTAAACAAGATTCTACAGAATTCCTTTAATAATCACGATTGTTTAAACCAATTCTTGTTGAACAATAACAAAAAATGTTACACTTTAAAATTCTGTCACTCAATACTTCTATAAATTACATTCACACATTTAGACTTACAGCATATGTACTGTATTTTTTCTTAGTTCGGTGTAAAAGACTGTTTATCTTAGAAAATAAAGAGGAAATAAAATAATATTAATTTTAAAATAAATAGTTGATATTTCATGTTTCATGTCATCTTTTATTATTTTAGAAATTTAGCAGTGTGAATGTACTATTAATAGTGGCCCTCACAATGTATGACAACCGTTTTAATAATTTTACTTGAGCCAATTGTGTTTTTCCATCAATAATTGAAATCATTTGAACCAATTATTTAATGAAGACGTGGTACAGAAGAAAAGTGTTATGCATGTTATGTTGTTCTTATTGATTATTGAAAAACATTGCATATAGTAAACGCTGATTATTGACATACTGTATACTGTACATTCATTTTGACTTATTTTTACTGTAGATAAATAGTGATACCTTTTTGTTTTACAGTCTTTCATGAGTACTACCATGCTCCTACTTTGGCCAATGGGAGTGCGGCGGAGCTGAATCGCATCAGTGGGAGTTTACATTTAGGGGAACTGAACCTGACAGAGACAGGGCCCGTGAGCCTCCCAGAATCCTTTATTCTGTGCACGCGGGCACGGCCTCTTCTCTGTCTGCTCCTCATGCTGGGCACACTGTGGGTGGGATACACACTGTACCAGTTCAGGAGGAGGTGAGGAGCTTTCCCTTGTCTCTCACACACACACTCTGATGGGGATTTTAAAGAGTGAAAGAAGACTGTTTTGACACCCCCATCTTTCATTTTTCCTGGCAGTCCGTTTCTGCATGTGAAGATGAGAGAGATTCTGTCCGACTGTGCTCTGCCTATCTCAGTGCTTGTCTTCTCTTATGTGGGATCATACGTCTTCAACGACATTGCCTGTGAGTCACTATATGTGTTCATGTTGCACACACAGAGACAACAGTTTTCCGTTTGATGATTGGTCATTTAAACTAACACAATTATAATAGCCTATGTGTCACAAAAAAAAAAAAAAAAAATCTCTGTTTTAACCTTCTTAAGGTTGTTCCAGAAACTCTATTGTACCTTTTCTGGCATTAGTTTGTATTATTTATTTATTATTATTAGCATTTCAAACTATTATTAATTATATTATATTATATTATTAAGATTTATTTTACATTAATTATATTATATTATTTTAATTTTCATGTTTTATTGTTTTAATTATTATTTATTTATTTTTTACACAAAATGTGTTTCCTAAAAAAAAATTATATTTATTATACCATATTATTTAGATTATTTCCCATTGAGCTAATATTTATGATTAGTGTTTTATTGCTGTTATTTTTATTATTGTTATATGATATATTTTTTATCATTATGGCTTATTGATGATATTTTTGCTATCGTTTTATTTTTTATTTGACATGAAACATTATTTATCATTTACACTGGTTTTTTTTATTGATTATAATATTTCACGTCATATTAGTCCTACAGCATTTCTTGTTTTAATCATGATGATAGTGTTTAAAACAAGGTGAAAAATGTTAATTTAAGCAGAGAAAAATCTAAACACTCATAATGATAAAACTGCTTTATGTAAATTTTTTAATCATATTGGGGGATTATCTTCAATATGTCAAAATTCAGCATTTAAGCAGCAATTTTGAAATTACATGCAAATAGCAGTAAAAGATTCTGCACTGAGAATCAGTTCAATTTTGGCTCAGTTTGTGTCCAAGAAGGCTTGCCAAAATATATGCCTCTACCAACACTTAGACATTCACACACACACACACACACACACTGCCTGTACTCTCCTTCTCTTAACTGCCAGCACATTACAGCAAAGCCACTTGCTCCGACTATCACTATATTATTCCTCCAACTCCTCTGTCATCAGTTCGGTGTGGGAGTTTAACTTGGTTATCAGAGTGAGATTTTACGTCTTACCTCAGGCTCTTTAAACGTTCACTCAGCGCTCCAATGCTGCAATTAGATCAAATCACAAACTCTCAAAAAAGGCCTGCTTTTGCAGAAAAAAATGGCCTAACAGTCCAAAACTTTGCTGTAGTGTTGTATTCTATATATAGTCCCCAAATTTATACAGATTTTATTTTATATCTTGCTCAATGTTTTTGTCTAAATAATGTGTAAATTCAGGTGCACTTCACACTTTATGTGGGGAAAAAATAAACTTTTGGTAGCATTTGTGTAATTACGTAGCTTAATTTATATTAAATTAATAGGTAAACAAAAACAAAAAGACAAAGATATACAGGTACACTCACATACCTTCCTAAGAACATATTAATATGTAATGTTTGTTTTTTTCCCCTGCAGATGTAAGTATGTAATCATTCTTTATAATTGTGCTATTTTTGACCTTTTCTATAAAAATATCATAAGTTGGATAAATGTAGGATTTCAATTTAAAATTTTAAACCTAAATCAACCGTTATACAATAAATGTGCTTCCTGACTGACTTACTGTTAAGACAAATGAACAGTGGGGGCTGTACCCTTTATTTTCAGAAAATTTCCCCTCCAATATAAATACTTTTTCAGCATTATAAAGTGACAGGATTGAGATTGCAAGAAATAATTCATGAGGAAAATCATTGGTGACTGTTTGCTGGAGGGCCTGGCTTGTGTCAGAGGGTCTGTAATGGGTTGTGAGCTGAGGTTCACTGTTATTTGTTCTTTTCCAGTGCCGGTGTTTAACTTCCATGAAGGTCCGGTGTTTCAAATAGCCCCGCTGGATAAGCTGAGCGGAGCGAGTGTTCTGAGTGCAATGGGTCTGGGCTTCCTCCTGTTTCTCCTCATCTTCATCGACCAGAACATTGTTGTTTCTCTCACAAATGCACCCGAAAACAGGTTCATGTCTTTTCAAATTAGTTTCAGCTTGTGTTTTGAGATCCTGTCGCCTCTCATACAAGTGGCTTCATTACAGAAAACTACAGATTATTAAAGTGAACTTCACCTAAATATTAACCTAACCAGGCACAATGTAATAAGTTGACAAGCTGCCTGTTTTACGTTGAGGAGTTTTTGCACTGGCCGTGATTTAAAGCATGCTACACTCATTTATTTTCAAAGAGTAACAAATGAGCAACACAACATTATCTTTATGCAAATTATCATTACCATAACGAAGGCTAAGCAAGTTGGCAAAGGAAAACTTAAAATGGGAGGGTAGTGTTTAATTTGACCCTTTAACTTTGATCGTATAATGTGGTGTGTCATTAAAAATAATATTAATGAGCATATTAAAATGGTATGCAATTTATTTATTTAATTTCTAATAGGGCACTGAACACAGTATTTATAAATAATTGTCTCAGCTAGATGAATCACTTCGGGGTCCAAGATGCACACACTAATATACTGTATTTACATGAATATTGTGAAATATTATTGAAATTTAAAGTAAGCTTTCTTTTTTTAATACATTCTATACAGTTGCACATGAAATCATTCAAATCTGCTGATTTGGTGCTCAAAAAAAAACCCCACACACACACAAATCTGCATACTTTGATGCAAATACATTTTAAAAGGAACAGCAAATTATTTTAAATGTCACTTTTGATCAGCTGCATCCTTGCCAAACAGCATTAATAATTAAAAAAAATCTAAATAATGGTAAAACTTTACCATTTGCATTTTAAGACAAAACAAAGGCACTGGCATGTTTTAAGATCAGTCAGTGCAAGTTCCTTTCATTTAAAGCAGCTCAGATTTACATCTAGGCTTAAGCCTTGTCTGTGTAACCGGGGGTATATATATATTACGATTTTTAGAATTGACATAACAATGACACATCACTAGAAACTGGACACTTTGCACTGGGTCAGATTGTGCACTGGTCTTGGTAGTCGTGACTCTGTGTGTGTGTGTGTGCCACAGGTTACTGAAGGGCACGGCGTATCACTGGGACCTGACTCTGTCTGGCTTGATTAATATTTTGATGTCTGTGCTGGGCTTGCCGTGGATGCATGCTGCGTTCCCGCACTCCACTCTGCACGTCAGACAGCTTGCCATCGTGGAGGAACGGGTGGAGGGAGGACACCTCTACGAGACGTGAGCACACACCACAAACAATTACACTCGCAATCAATCTGTGAAGCACAAACGTCATTCTGCTAGCTATTGGCACACTGTGCTTGGTTTTAAATGACTCCTCTGTGTGTACGTGTGCATGTGTGTAGTATAGTGAGTGTGAAGGAGACGCGGGTGACCTCCCTCGTGGCTAACATCCTGATAGGTGTGAGCTTGTTTCTGCTGCCGGTGCCCCTGCAGTGGATTCCTAAGCCTGTGCTCTATGGGCTCTTCCTCTACATCGCTCTCACATCCATTGACGGCAATCAAATGTGCGACCGCATGGCTCTGCTACTCAAAGAACAAGTGAGTGTGTGCGAGCGCGCGAGAGTCTTTGATGAAAACAAAGGCAAATAAAAGTCATAGGTGTTGTACAAATAAGAACAGGGGAGAGAGAGAGAGAGAGAGTGAGAAGAGCACCCACTGTGCAAATAAAGCATCAGAGCGCCCTCTACCTGTCATGGATGGAATTGTCTTTGTATCAAATGATGCATTTTGTGGCTGGATGCTTTGTGCAGTTTTACTGAATGGATAGCTAAGCGTGAAAGGCCTTAAGATGCATTTGAAATGGATCAGGAGATTTACATCTGTGGAAATGCTATGGATTGGCCAAATGTTTCATAATCGACTACTTAGTGTTTTTTTATTATGCAAAGCTATAAAAGTCTTCAAAACAAAAGATCCAATACAAATTGGCAGAAAATAGTAAGCACATCCCAAAAGCAGAATGATTTAGCAAAATGATTTTTATTTGACCCATACTGTTTGATATTAATATTAACTTTCAACCTGTTAAAATTGTATTTCTTAACTATTTAGTTAATAATTTTAGCATAACACTATGATAATATAGTATGATATAATATAATAAATTCATTTGTTAACTTTACTAACTGATTAGTTTGTTGGACAATTTGTCTACCATCTTGGCACAATGCTTTTATGCTCACCAAGGCTGCATTTATTTAATAAAAAAAAAAAATCTATATTTTTATATACAGTACATTAAAATGGAATTTATTCCTATGATGGCAACACTGAATTTTCATCAATCATTGCTTTAGTCTTCAGAACCTTCAGAATGATTTGATGCTCAAGAAATGTCTTAAAATGATCAAGTTTAAAAACAGTTCTGTGGAAACACACATAGCAATTTTTTCATACGTTGTAGATTATTAGATGTATAGAGAGTTCAAAAGAACTGCATTTATTTGAAATCTAATTTTTTTGATACATTATAAATATCTTATATATATATATATATATATATATACATATGTATATTTATTTTTTATTTTTTACTGACTCCAAACCTTTGAACAGCAATGTATTTTGTTTTAACTTGCTTTTTTGCATAACATGTACATACTACATAGTATTATAGCATTAATTAAATATATTAATATATTAAATGCACTTGTTGACCTTATTCATAAGCTCAGTTATTAATTGTTTATAAGAAACAAGGCTGTAGGAACCACAAACCTAAACACTGTTTGCCCTATGGGATAAAAAGAGTAGAAAAATCTGCCCAGCATAATCATGGACATGATCTCTATTAATTTGCATATAGCCCAGCAATAAATCTGATTTATAGATTTATATCCATATAGTGGAGAGTCGCGGCTATACTGTAACCAATCTCAATTTGATCAGTCAAGATGATCAGGGTTATACAGTTTTGTTTATCTGCATTATGACATCTATAACTTATCCTATCTGTCTCTTATCTCTATCTTTCTTTCTTTTCTTTATCTCTCTTTCACTCTTTCTCAGACGTCCTATCCTCCCACTCACTACATCCGCAAGGTGCCGCAGAGGAAGATCCATTACTTCACTTTCCTTCAGATGGTGCAGCTGCTTTTTCTGTGTGCGTTCGGGATGTACCCTCTCCCGTATATGAAGATGATCTTTCCTCTGCTAATGTTTATCCTCATACCCATCAGGTGAGTTCTGAAATGCCTTTAGCAGCCATCTGTTTGTGTAGTGTGTGATTTGTCGTGCACGTGCATGTGTAATAAATGGTGTTTGCTAAAGGTCATATTACAGAATGATGAATGATGCTTTACACTGCATTGTGTGGAAAACAAATCTTTCTAAGTTCTCAGAAATGTACTCTTTGTGCTTTTCATATATTTGGAAAAACTTGTTTGAAAATGTCATGTGGTGCACATTTTGATAATTATTTTCAAACAAAATGATAAAATATTAAGTTAAAAAAACTAATTAAACTAGTACTTTATTTTTAAATACAAATCTGAATTATTACAATATTTTTGGCTAGTCATAGAACATGTTCTTTTACATCCTAAACTTATCTCATGTTATCTTGTCAAAACAAACAAAATATTTTATTATGATATTTTAAAAGACTTACTGACTTTGTTATTAATTTTTCCTTTTTCATTTATTTATTTTTACACAACATGATTTGGTAGCAGAAAATAAAATATGTATTAATATAAAAAAATTCTTGCATGTTGTTGCTCTTTTGTTGGTTTTGATTGCTTCTATTGTCTTCATATGTAAGTTGCTTTATATATATATATAAACAGTGCCCTCTGCTAATACTGGCACCCTTGGTAAATCTGAGCAAAGGTGGCTGTGATATTAAATCTGTATTGTTTATCCTTTTGATCTATCGTTCAAAAATTTACAAAATTCTAACCTATCAGTGAATTAAAACAATTGAAATGGGGAGAAAATCTCATTGTGAAAAGATAATTGAGCTTCACAAATTAGTGAAGTGGCTTTAAGAAAAGAGCTAGAGCAGTAAAAATTTCCATTTCCACAATCAGGGAAATAATTAAGAATTTCCAATTAACATACAATGTTAGGAAACTGCCTGGAAGAGGACGTGTGTCTCTATCATCCTAATACACGGCGAGGAGTAGAGTTTGAGTGGCTAAAGACTCTTCAAGGAACACAGCTGGAGAATTGCAGAAAATATTTGAGTCTCAGGGTCAGAAAACCTTTTAAAAAAATAGTAAAACAGTCCCTTCATCAGCACGTTGTTTGGGAGGGTTTGCAGGATTGGAACTACAAATGGGACTGGTTTCTATGATCTAAAAAATTGTTTTTTAGCAGCAGTTACTCAAGATGGGTTTGGTGAACACAGGGATAGAAAGTACTCCATGTGTACAATGAAGTATACTGCTGTATTTATGATGTTGTCTTGTTTAGACACATGACATCATGGATTCTATCAAATATCAACAAATAAAAATAAATAATTCACTGACTCTGTTAGAAATCTTATAATGGGCCATGGTTGGGTCTTCCATTGGGACAATAATCCAAACACAAACAAAAAAATAAACACAAGAATTAGTCACTGAGCACAAAATGAAGCTTATGCCATGGCTGTTATTTTCACAGCCACCTTTGCTCAGATTTACCAAGGGTGCCAATATTAGTGGAGGGCACTGTATATATATATATATATATAATATCATAATTCAGAATTTCTGATGTATAAATAATATTTCCTTTTGAATAATTATATAATTTTATTTCTTAATAAATAATTATGCAATTAACATAATTGCTGTAATTTTTTGTCTCCGTTTTAGGAACTATCTACTGCCCAGGATCATCGAGGCTAAGTACCTGGACATTATGGATGCACAGCGCATGTAAACGCATGCACACTGAGCCTCTGAGCAAAGGACTCTGGGAATTGTATTTCTGAAATGCAAAACTCTGGGAGGAAAAACAAACTGATTCTAGTGTTTAACAGCAGACATTCTGGTGAAGCACTGAACGAATAAGAGAGAGATTAGAATAGAAGGATATTTGAAGACAGAACCAGAGAGGGGGAGGACGAGATGACTGTTCAAAACAGAGTAGAACGACAGACTGCTGTCTGACTGTTTGACTATTGACCTTGGTCAGTCACTGCTTCTCTCATGATCTGAATAGTACACCAAAGCCCCCCCCGCCCCCTCTCTCTCTAGTCTATTCTGATGTATCCGTGCATCACAAACGCTTGATTTATGAGATGTAGGACACCATCACACGTATTCGCCACAACTGTGCCATGACTTAATTACACAAGTGTTTACTCCATCTCCAACCATAGTGCTCTCAACTCAAATACAGCTGTTGAACAAGAGACTGAACTGAATCTGTAGCAATACCTCTTAATGCTGAACGTTGACGCGCTCGCGCATTCACACACACACACCCAGTGCAAAACCTCTCATGCATCAAGTAAAAATAGCTGTCGATGGCAGATTTTCCAGCGCATTTTGGTACATATCAGTGCAAATAAGTAATAACGAAGTGAGCATGGACCAAAAGAATACACTCACCTTAGGAAACTGTGTCTCATAGCAATACAGCGGATTATTAGAGGCTATCAATATTTTAGAGTTTTCTAAAGAGAGTTTTCTTTCGAGGTAATAGACTTCTAGTTTGGAGACCCACTGATGTGTAGAGAATGTATCCTAAGCGCTGGGGTTTCAGGGAAACGGAGAAAAACAAGCAGCATTTCTGCGGACCTTACTCACTGCTGAATGGACTCTGACTTTTAAGCTTTGCACATCACAAGACACCACATCTGTGTACTTTCCCCAGTCACACACACACACACACACACACAGAGGCATGATTATAAACAATGCCCAAAAGAAAGGCACTTAAACGCACACTTTCATGTCCGTCCATCTCACATTATATTTAAAACAGAGAAGGCATGCCTTTTATAAGACATTGAAACTTTTGATTTGTATTACTATTATGTAATTTGTTGTGTTATAACTAGAAATAATGGTCAAATGAAGGTATAGTACCTTTATATCCCTACTTTATAATCGTTTATAGTTGTTTGCGATCTTTCTGAATAAAAGAAGTTCGGGAGACGCAGATATTCTTTGATAATTTTGACTCATCAAACCATGTTACATTCCTAAAGAGAGTGACGTTATAAACAAAGGCGCACAACTGGAGAAAGACGTGGTTTGACTAACTGTGGGCAAAAAAGCGAGCACCTGTGCACTTAATCATAGGCAATATGAGATTAGAGAAAGCTGAGAAGCAGACTCGACTGATTTTTGTCATGGAGAGCTTTAAGCTTTAGAGAGAGAGATTTGATATACTGTTGAAAAAGTTGGTTTTCTCTTGAACATCTCGCACCACTCGCGTAATCAGCATTCCTGTTTCTCTCTCTATCTTCCCTGTAATGGTATCATAGTTATTCTCCTTGAGTCCAGACCTCTGGTGTAAAAACAACTTCCCTTCAGTAATCCTGTTTGTCATTGGACATCTCTCAGTATTTACTGTAATATTGAAGTATTCAGCTTTAATTTGTGATCGCTCACACCTGGGTGGGATATGTTGACGAGTTCTGTTCTGTGCTGTTTAAATATTGTTTTGGATTTCTTTTTGTTTTATTTTCTAATCATGAATGTATACTGTGTAGATTTTTATATAGCACATAAAAAAGATCCATTGTCGAATTGATTTTGTCAAACAAATAAGCTAAATTTGTAAACTGCAATATGTAAAAACTATGGTAAATAAGAGACATGTTTATTGGAAGGATTGTGTGGGTTTAATAGGGGTATGCTATACACTGAAATCTAGATCATTTCAAGCTGATTGCCAAATAAAGAGATATATTGATACCCATCTGTTTCAGCTCTCCTCTGTTTTCTATTTATTGCTAATTACTACAGTTTATTTTTCCTTGTGTTTACGAGTAAGCTTTTACTACAAATGACCACAAATTAAAAATATTGTTGACATTAACTGCCATCTACTGGTCATGTTAAGTATAGTTAATGACACGGATTGTAGGGATGGAAATGACTCTTTTCTGAGAATCGGTTCATTTAAACAATTCATCTAAAAAAACGGTTCAGCGGTTCTTCACATCACGTCATTATGTGGCTGTAATAATAATAATACTTACGACCAAGCCATATTGCATATTGTACATAAGCAATTACTAGTGTTTATTACATTGCATTTTTTCATTCGATTACTGCAGCATTGATTCGATTGATTCAAAGCAAGCCATTCTGGTATAAATTCCTGACACAAATTCCGTGTGTGTTTAAAATAAATTAAAACAATATAACGTTAGTCCTACAACTGACTCATTTGAAAGATCCGACTCGAGCGGTTTGTGCAACTGACTCATTTGAAAGATCCGACTCGAACGGTTT
>JAUCMR010000028.1:4487699-4513244 GCA_032357425.1 Enteromius argenteus | reverse complement strand
ATATATATATATATATATGTTTTTTTTTTTTAAATTTATTTATTTATTATTATTTATTTTTTTCTAAGTAAACTATTCTAATATGGAACAATATATATAACTTAATTAATATTTATTTATTGTTTATTATCTGTTTTAACTTAGGAGGAATTTAATTTAGCACAAAAAAAGCAGATTTAGCTTTTTAGGGAGATTGGGGATGGTTAACGTGAAAACTAATTAAAAATTAAAACAGTTACTCATTTACAGTTCTTCTGAAACCAAACCTGTACAACTTTCATTCTTCTGAAACACAAAAAATGTTTTGAAGAATGTTATTAACATAAACAGTTTTTGTTGCAAAAAAAGAGTCTCAAGAATTACAATCTTGGGGGTAAACCATCCCTTTAAATTAAAAGTGCAAATTTGCAATTTTGTGCAAAATTATGAGTGAATGAGACAGACACTTGCATATTTGAAAACTTGCAATTGCAAATTTTGCTTTTCAGCTTTTAATATGAAAGTGATAGTTTACCCAAACATTACAATTGTTGAAACACTTTATTTTAAGAAAGAAAACTGATATTTTAGGAAATGTATCAGGTTTCTTCATTGAAAGTCTGGTCACAAAATGTTTGGTTACTAACTTTCTTCTAAAGCTTTTGAATAAATGAGACATGCACTTGATCTGGTATTGCTGATAGCAAAGTAGCAGCAGTTAATTTAATTTGCAGGTTATAGAGGAAATAACTAAAAATATCATGCATGCGTTTTGCAACTCTACACCAACCACAAAGTTATTTACCCAAGAAATGGCAAAAAAAACCATGGGGTTTATATCAGTGTCAGCTTCAATGCATTACAAGATATGCTGAAAATGATCAGTGCAAAGATGCTCTATCTGTGTGTATGAATAGCCCACTGGAAATCCAGTTTTAAACACCACTTCAGCGCTGGTGCTTTAATGTGAAGTTCCTGGGACTTTGTCTTGACAGTAGTCATATATCACTGGAAGGAGGGGCTGGTCTTTGTTTCTGGTGGCATAGTTATATGTGTCATGCACACTCGAGGGAAAAGTGTGTAGTGTGTTTAACACTGCATTGGTTCGGTATCTCTACAGGGGTGAGAGTAGCAGCTGCCTTCACACCTGCTGCCAAGATAAAACACTTGCTCACACCTCTACATACCCCCCCATGATCCTCGATATCAAACCACCTCATGCATTTATGTGGAGCATTCAAACAACCGTCAATCACATATAAATAAACAAGTGCCTGACTTTTATTGATAATGTATGAACCAAGAACCAGACCTTTGTGCTCACTTCTCAGTAACACTACGATGATAATCAACACCCTCAGGCCTTTCCCGTGACATGGAACAGCTTTACTGGGGGATGGAGTTCTCCTGGGAGAGTTTTATGTGTTGCACAGCATGGTCGACTGGCAAATGGGAGTCTAACCCTGGAGAGATCTACTCACAACAAAAGCAAAGATTGTGGGGAACACTTGTAATAAAGATGCTCTCATCAACTTGTTCTGTTACTCAGTCCATTAAGTCTAGAGAAGGTGGAAGAAAACAACAACAACATCAACATCATATTCTAAAGGTCTTCCAGACGAACCAACCAGAAGCCAGTTCCCTTTCTGCTGTTAGAGCAAAACCTAGGCAACACAATTGCTGTTTAAATGCAAAGATAACTGGATTAATTTGGTACGTATGTGTTCTCCTTTAAATTGGTTTGGTGAACAGGATCCAGGTATGGCCTGTAGACTAATGTAGCTCAGCTTTGCCTCGGTGTGTGTATTTTTGGACTGCTGGTGATTCCTGAGGGACCTTTTGGAAGAAACACTTCGCTCGAGGTGCCCTCACTCTTACACACACACACACACACAAATACACACTCACGGTGATGCCGCTTCTCCACTGCCTGGTGCAAACTCTGCCAGACGTCTAGCTCCAACTGCCTACTGCTTAGCAACAGCCAATCAGAAGAGCTGAGCTGGCAAACTTGTTGGCCAATTAGACGATTGGAAGGAAAAAGTGCTCAGAATTTGAGTTGGGAGAGAGAGAGAGAGCAGGAGGGAAGGAAAGGGTAGAGTTCGTGCGCTTGTTGTTGTGAGCTTTTTTTTGTCTGACTTGATGGTTAGGTAACTAGCGAGAGACTATATCATCTCATGTTCTGGAGTGAAGTTCATCACTTTGCAATAAGACTTTATCATCTTGTAATCAGAACCAAACTTGGCATGTTTTAATAGAAACTTTTCCACTTCACATCAGTGTCTCAAGCTGTTCAAACCATTCAAATAAAACCAGTTTTATGAACGGCTTGTTTGATGTCGATTCTGGGTTGTTACTGGTAGTCATGTGGCGACCCTTACTCCGGACATGATTGATTTTTGCTCTGTTTTTGGTTTGGTTCTTTTAAGCTGTATCTTCATTCGTTGCAGAGGACACACCTTACTGCACTGCAGCAATGGGTGGGAAGATGGGAGAGGTGTGGCAGAGGGAGAGATTGGGGAGATGAGGAGGGAGAAAGTAAAGGGGGGACATCGAGACCCAAAACCGAAGGAGCTTGGACCCTGTAGTCAAGACCTCAGCTTTCCTGTAGTTTGGTTCCTCACTGCTTAGCAACAACAAATCAGCCACCTAGATCAAGGCTAGGGCTCATCCAATAGGATGAGAGCAGCACCATGTGACAGAGTTTTGATTTCTCTGCACCGCGCATGTTGGAGAGATAGAAACAGGAGGAAGATGATGAGAGTTAAAGAGGAGTGAAATGACAGTGACTTGTGCATGATGGAATTAGTTTGTGTGCGACATGTCTTTCATGTTTTCTTTTGAAAGTTTGTCAGAGTGTCAGAGCTTATTGAAAAATCATACAGGTGTGCTTCACTGTTTAGGTTAGTTTTAGCATCAAAATATGAAGCTAGAAATGTTTTTCTGTTCCATTGCTGTACTGCAGTTTTTTGCAGGATGCACCAAATTTAGCAAGGTCAATTGAGATGGCAGAAGCGCTTATAGTTCTGCATGGAGATAGCAGCTTGGGCGTGTCAGAACGTGACATGGAGTCAGAGGACAGATTAAGCATTCACACACGCTCACACACACTCAGACACACTGGGTAAATGCTTTAATCAATACATGGAGGAGACAATGTTAGAATGAATGCAACTTTCTTTAATGGGTTGCATTAGATTTAAAGTCATAGTTCACCCACATGTTTATTCCTTTGTGGAAAATAAAATATTTTGAGAAATGCCTCTGTGTTGTTTGTACAAGTCAGTTTGAGTCTCATCATTTTTCTAAAACATCATCTCTTGTGCTCTTTGGAAGAAAGAAATGCATGCATGTTTAGAAAGATTACTGTCAATTCTGGTTATGTTTTCTTTTTTGTTGTTATTAATTTTTATATATTTTCATAGTTCTTCTGATCATCTTTCTCTTTTACTTTAGCACACACATTGTCGTGCACTTAGTCACAGTTTATTGGTCCACCACACATTCAACAAGTACAGACTGCTCTTTTTCCTCGTGGTGTGTGCATCTGGAGGGTTGAATGTTCTATTGAGGGTTTCTTCTTTCTGTAGCGAGACATACGGCTTTGGACATCGTGTTTGTGTACTGCGGATGTTGCCTGGGGAAGATGGTACCTCGAAATGCATTGCTGAATGCTTTGTGTAACGCTCCATACCGAGCTCTGCATGCTACTGCAGTGCTATATTTTATTGTGTGCTCACTTAAGCAGAAAATCCCGTTTACTTTGAAAACTCAGTGGATTCTGGAGTCTTTTTCTTGTCCTTTTTAAAAGATGCCCCTTCTAAATTGTGTTTTCGGAAGCTTTTATTGAGCAGAACTTACACTTTTATGCAGATAAAATTAATGTGCAATATTTGGGATTTGGACTTGGACTTTTAAATGAAATTAAATTTGAAAATTGATATTAAATCAAAGTTGTTGGTGTTTTTTTTTTTTTTTTATAACTATAAACAACCAAACAAATAAGGGTAAAATGTGGCTATTTCCATCCTAGAACTTTATGAAAACCTTTTTTTTTTTTTTTGTGGAACATAAAAGGAGATATTAGAGCTTCAGTGTTAAATTTGAAGTAAATATTTTACATTTCAATCTGTTCCTCAATCATGTGGGTTCTGAAGATTGCAAAGGCGTGGTCGCATTAATGACATTTTTGGAGGGCAAAGAAGGTCCGTTATCAACAGTGCATGAAGCATGGCTTATCTAGAAGTCACTTCCAAACCAAGCAGCTATATAATTGGTCAACTTCACGTTTTTAAAGCTCTACAATCTTAAATTCGATGTGAAATCCATGTAAGGGGCGTTCCCAATTCTCATTGAGATGACTGCATTTTGTCTGAAGAATTTCACCCTTCAAAGGAAAATGTGACTGCACCTTTGGAAAAAAAAGAGTTTGTATATTTCTCTTTGCAACTTGATGAAAACTTTATGGAAAAATTGCAGCCTGGACATTTTTTGAAATGTCTGCAAAAGATTGGTTTTGAATGGGATGCTGAAATGACAGGTTTTTAGTTTTAAACTTGCTTGATTCACATTGTTTGTATGCTTAATTACCATATCAGGTTTTTGCATGTCATCCATGCTGAACAATTGTGTCTGCACAAAGTACTTTACTCTGTTAACTTGTCATTAATTCTGCGGCTTCTCCGCAGGGGTGTGCCTCTGTTTTCACAACTTGGCCACGTGCTCCCCATGCCCCTATTGTGCGTGTGTGTGTTTTGCAGTGGTACTTGCTAACTCACACTTGGCTGATAAGAGTTGCTCGCTGTGGCATGGTTACAGCAGGCTTTTTATGTCCATTGGCTGGTGTTTTTTTAAAGGAGTGGTTTCTGATTGAAAGTGCAGAAACACGTCTAAGCCCTGATTGGCTGAGGGAAGAGGAAAGCCTCATGTGATTGGACCAAACCCCTCAGATACCCTAGTTGTTTCTTTTTTTTTTTTTTTTTTTTCCTTCTTCCATGCAGTCTGTTTACATCAGGTCTGAGTTGAGAATCTCTTGACTTCCTCTGAGAGTAAGTGAGAGCGAGAGGGAGGGATCACAGGTGTGTGGACACGCACTTAAGGATCTGTTTGTGTGTAAAGTGCTAAGTGTGTTAAACAGCATGACAAGAGTAATGTTGAGAGAGGCAATAGGGTGAGCGTCATTTGTGAGTGTTCAGTCACACTTTTAAAAGGCTGTAAGAAAGTGAAGCTGCTTTCACAGTTTGATGCAAACATGTGTGCTGTTAAAAATCTTTTGCTTGAAATTAGTACTGCATATTGACATTTGCTATAATTTTCGCACCATTTTTACAACATTACTTTTCCCTGTTGATGGTCATATGCCAGATGAGTTAAAAAAAAAAGTCATGTGACTGAGACGCATAGTATAGAAACAGTATAGAAAATTGCAAGTGCAGTAAAATGCAATAAAATAAAAATGAAATGAGGACAAAATTAAGTGAACCGATATTAAAATGAACAGTAAAGTGCACAAATTACAAAAATAGTGTTAACTAGAGAGTGCAAGTTAAATTTTAGCATAGTACATTATCACAAAATTGCTTAAATTAATTTAATGTGCATTGACTTTAATTACATCTCATGGCACTTTTTATGCTGTTTCTGTTATAATACAATCTACACAACAGACAAACTGTTGAATTTTCAATTTTTAGTTTTTTTTTCTTCTTCTATTTTAGTCCCTTGTACCCCTTTTTAATTTTTCCTGAGGTTAAACAGCCTGTCGAATACACTTACTCTTTGATCTCATCCAGAAAATGGGATTTGTTATTCTTCCTTTATTTTCTCTCTCTCTCTCTCTCTCTCTCTCTCTCTCTCTCTCTCTCTCTCTCTCTCTCATTCTCTCATTCTTTTAGTTTTTTTTTTTCTCCTTCAGTCACTCTTTCGGCTGTGTGGGACCTGTGCGGTGTCCTCATTCATTCTCACAATGCCCACTGCTTAGCAACAACCAATCAGCCCTCATATTTTGGAGGGGCCCTCCAGCCAATCAGGAGTGCTGTGCTATAACATTTTCTGCTCTTCAATCCTATTGGAGAATGAGAACAAACGGTGTTAGCCCAGAGCATTGGGAAGAGCAGAACTGAAGTGCCCTTAAATTCTGACCTCATCAGTGTTGATGTCTGGAGGGATGTGTTAACTCTCTTAGACTTGATCAAAGTGACTCCCTCGCTCTCAGTCCCGCTCTCTACCCTGCAGGTGCATTTGCCCCTGTCCATTAAAAAGTTCCCTGGCACTTTAGCCATGAAGTGTCCTGTGTAGACTTCAGTTCTTGTTAGCTTTTATCACATACTACAAAAGAACAAAAAGTTTGTGATAGTTTGGCCTGCACACAGTTTAATCTCCCAGTTTTCTTGGCCAATTGTAGACATTATGCACTTTAAGAGTTTAATACCTAAGCTTAACTACTACCTTATTAACTATTAATAGTAGCAAACTGGGAGCTTGAGGCAAAAGTTGTAGATAATAGTTTGTTAATAACAAAATAAATATTTAATTCCACTGCTAAATGCCATTTTTAGCAAATTTCAAAATGAATCATAACATTTTAATACTGTGTGGCTGTAGGTTCTCACATATTATATACAATTATTTTAGTTTTAATTTATTTAGATGAAACAGTATGTTAATATCGGCCAAGTATTTTTATTGGTTACAAAATGTATGTTGGCTGTATAATACATATACATCCTATAATCTCTAGGTTAAATGAACTTGAAGGTGAAGGAGAATGTCTAATATGCAATACAGAGTGATGGAAAACCTTGTCATTTTATGTGAACCTGTGTGTTTCATGTGTTCGACAGGGTTCTGGTGATCATTAGCACTCTTGATGGGAGAATCGCTGCTCTGGATCCTTTAAACCAGGGACGCAAGCAGTGGGATCTAGACGTGGGCTCAGGCTCTCTAGTGTCCTCTAGCCTCAGCAAACCAGAGGTACTGAACACACTATCTCACAACCTTTGAAATACACATGCTAATGCTTAACGACCAACAGCTGTGTTTTGGTTAGAAGTATTAAACACTTTCTTGTAGTATTTTGCATTGTGAATCAACATAAGAAGGTTTTCTCCCCAAACATGCACACTGCACATGTTTCTGTTGTTCATAAGAGTAAGTGTGTGTCTGTGTGTGTAAGTGTGTGTGTGTATGGGAAAAGGTGATGTTTGTTTGAACCACTTTACCCCAGAAGAGAATGAGACATTGCCCAAAGGAAATTGGATCTGAAACAAGTTACACACACACATACACACACACACAGATCACAGACTCATACTCTCTAGAGACTGAAGACTAGCCTGGAGGAAGAGCGTTTGGCAGCGATGCACTAATGCGCATGCACACATTTACACAAATACACTGAGAAAACATTTATGGTACACTAACATGCTTCTTCTAATTTGATTTTTGTACATTGTTACACATTTATTTGATGCATGCTAAGAATTAGTGGTCATGATCTATTTTTATATATGTATATGTATAAAAATAAAGCTTAATGAGTATGTGTTTGAGTGATGGTGTTGGCCCCCTGTCTGGTTTGGCGGTAACCTGAAATGCCTGGCTGCTGTGGGAGCAGCCTCTTCATTGGCTGGAATCTTCCTCTCCCCTCCCCTTTTACCTCTGGGTGCCTAGCAACCAGCCATTCTGATTGGCTTAGGTGGTGCCTTGCAAGGCATTCTGCTCGGTGATTAGAGCAGTCTGCCCCCTTCTGATTGGCCCTCGCCATGGTGCCAGTAGAAAGCAGTCACCTATAGCATGCCTCAACAGTAGGAGAGAGGCCAGCAGTAAACAGCATTGTCTGCAGAAACACGCTGTCCCAACACGAGGGGGAGGTGGGATGGAGAGAAAGAAAGAGAAAGATGAGAGGAATGAGGAAAAGAGAGATGAGGGGTGGAGAGGGATACCACTGACAGTGTGGTGTGAGTCATGCTGAGAGGATTGAAGAATGAGGTAATGCCTTATGTGTGGGATGATGTCATCAATAAGAATGCCCCCCCCCCCAACAAACACGTTCACTCCCTCTCATCTATTAGTCTTTAGAGTGAACAGTTGTAATTAAGGCACATTAATCCAGTGAGCCTAAAATCTGGTGTGTCTGCACACTATTCAATGCGCAAGGCCTTTGTTTTTCGTTTGATTGCAGCAACAAAGGGAATCATGTAATGTGACTCACAGAATAAAGGTTTTGACCCACTGCCGGGCTTATGCTGTAGACAAAGTTCATGAAATCATTTGAATCTCTGAAAACCATGCCCAGTTAACATTTCAAAAGAAAAACTTGTTAGGAAATTGTTACGGTTTATTTCACAGTGTACTGACATGTAATATTAAATATAGACTCATTTTAATTAAAAGTATAATTTACCCCAAAATGAAAATTTCATCATTCATCATCTCCTCTCGTTCCAAACCTGTAAGACCTCCGTTCACCTTCAAGATACAAATTAAGATATTTGGGATCCAAAAACCAAAAATCCAAAAACTTTCCTACCCTCCATAGACCGCAACGCAACTACCATGTTCAAGGCCCAGAAAGTTTGTTAGGACATCATTAAAATTGTGCATGTGACATGATGGTTCAGCCTTAATTTTATGAAGCTACAAGAGTATTATTGATTAAAAACAAGTGTAAGAGGATGATGATAGTAGTAATAAAAACAAAAATGTGTCACCAAATATACTTGGGCGTTGTTTTCAACCAAACTTCTGAATATGTCTTTGGCGTGTTAAGTAACCATGATTACCAGGAGAATAATTGATAATAGGCAGATGAATTATTAAAAAATAACATACACCCAAGGTGTAACGGCCACCGCTTTGCATTATTGCTGCATTACCACCAAAGGAACACTAAGAAAGAAAAAAAAAAGATGATGATGATGATGATAATAATAAAAGTAAACAAATAAAAAAGTCAAGATTATTGTGTCACATAAGACCAAGAATCTTCCCAGACACAGGTACACACAGGTACCCCTGCTTTTTTCTTATGATGCAATTTATAGAGCAAACATTCATACGAAGCTGTCTTAGTCATAATGTTAACTCATTCTTTTAACTCTGGTGTCTTGGGAGTTGTCCAGTATTTAAGGATGACCCTAGCATCACAGTGATTCCCCACCATGATCACTGCAAACTGTCCCTTTGTAATATTTGGCATGTGTTCTCTGTCTCCCAATAGACGTAGCCTTGGTGATAATGGTACTGTTATTCCAAGCCAATTGCCCAAAATATTTAAAGTTTGGTACCATAAAGGCTGAATAATTGGACAATCCCATATACAGTGAATATAAGTACCTCTGTCCTTTTGACATTTCCAACAATCATTATTATTTGTCAGACCCATTCTATTGAGTCTGAGAGGTGTCAAATAAAACCTGTGCATGATTTTGAACTGTGTGAATTGTCCTCTAGCTTCCCTTACATATTTGCCTGTGTTTGACAGAATTCTTTTCCATTCTTCATCCCCGAATATAATCTCAATGTCCTTTTCCCATATTGTTTTTAAATGAATGCAGTCATTGCTGAGCACATGGTTGGTCGTCCTGTGGATTTTGCTGTGAATGAGGCAGTGTTAGGAAGTCCACAATATGGTTTCCGTCTGTGTGCTGAATTTTTGTGAAAACACACATTTTTTTTAATTTGAAGATACTTCCAGAAGAGGTCTTTTCCTTTGAATTTATATTTATGTACAAGCTCATTATAAGACATGAATACACCTTGTTCAAACTAATTTGTTACAGTACTTAAACCATTCATATGCCATTTCTTCCAGTATATGGGTGATTTCCCAATACAAATAGCAGAATTATACAATAGAGAAGATTATGGTTGTTTACATTGTGATAATTTATGCATCTTGTGAATCTTCACCCATACCTCTCTTGTCTTGAGTGCTTCATAATAGGATTTATGGTTGTATCTAAGGATTGCAATAGGTGCTCAATAGGACTGTAAGGCCAAGACAATGTTTTCTCAATGACAACCCAATCTAATTGAGAATTATTATTATTTCAATGCTTGGCCAGTTTTGCCATTTCAAAGGATATTGGATAAAGCCAAGGATAAGGTAATCCCAGTCCTCCCTTATCCCGAGGTGCACATAATTTACTAAACTTTATCCTAGGTCTTTTTCCATTCCATAGGAAATGTTTAATAATCGTATCATGTTGCTTAAAAATCAGCTGTGGTATTGAAAGTGGTAGTTAAGTTGAGACGAGACCACCATCTTAATTATATTCACCTTCCCCCGTAAAGTTAACAGAATTTTCCCCCATTTATCCAAGTTATTTTTTATGTTTTGTAGAAGTGTATTTAGCATAGGGATCTCCTCTTACTCCCTGCTTATCTTGATCCCCAAATATTTGATCCCTTTTGGGATCCATCTAAAGCCAAATTTTGTAACCATGTTTGCTATAGATATTCCAGAAATAGGCGTAGACCCACTTAATGAAACGGGGCCCAAACCCAAAGTTTGATAATGTTGTAAATAAAAATTCCCATTGAACCTGGTCAAACGCCTTCTCTGCATCAGGTGAGGGGGCAACAATTGGGTCAGTTTTCTCTATTTAACCAAATTAGATGTAGTAATCTTCTCATATTATCTGTTGATGACCTATTTATCATAAATCCGACTTGATCGGGATTTATGATATTGGATAGCACCTTCTCTAACCGTGATGCAAGAATTTTACTGAGGATCTTACGGTCTACATTAATCAAACCTATTGGGCGATAATTTGAGGGTTCCCTATCTTTCTTAGGAATCACTGATATTGGAGCGTCATTGAAGGAAGAGGGAAGAGATCCATTAGCATATGCCTCGTTATATACTTCGGTAAGAATGGGTGCAAGTAAATCTATATACTGTTTATAATATTCAACTGGGAGCCCATCCAACCGGTATGCATTATTTTTCAATGTTTCAATTGGCCTTTTTTTTTTTGCTTTATTTTACAATGGTAAAACATAATGAAATTTTTGTTTGTTTTTTTGTTTTTTGTTTTAATTTTGCGGGAAAACGACCCTGACATGTTCTTGACAGATTTTTGTGAGATTTTCCTCAACAGCACAATGCTGTGTGAACACGCAGTTCTTTGAAGTGTCATTTTGGTGCGGCTCTTTTGCTTTCTTTTTTTTGGGTATATGTCAGTGATGTCAACTCCTTAAGAGAAATGGCACTCCACTGATATCTTGAATATCTCAGCTGCCGTGAAAAATAGGCCAAAAAGCATCAGCCATTTCACAATAGTGCTACTCAGTCCAAAAACCCAGATGAATATTGTCATTTTTTCTAAAAATTTGATTTGAGTAAAATACGGTTTGTCAAACTGTTCTCACGAAAACCTAAACTAGCTGGTGATTTCATATGAATTTATACAATTTTATTTGTTCGGAAACATACCTTTTGTAAAACAGCGTGAAGGTCCACCCCTAAACCTAAATATCAATGGGGCAAAAGCAGATCGTACAAAAAATCACAAAAGAGATCATAGAAATACATCAACTTGGCAAAATGTAAAACCGTTACAGATTGTTGGGAGTGTGTGTTTAACATCATGTGAAGAGACTACAACAGGCTTAACCACAGGCCTTGTTATACTTCCAAAATGAATTCTTCTGAACCCACATATATTCTGAGTTGGCTTACAAATTGATGTCACAACTTTATTACGTTAGGTAAACTGTAAAGATATATATATATATATATTTTATATAAAATCTCTTTTTTTTTTGTTTGTTTTTTGATAGCTTGTCATGTGTAGACCTAAGTGTGTTTATTTGATTTTAAACCGTATGTAAGGGTACACTAAAGTGATTTTCGTGCCAGGAAAAGTGTGAAATCTGTGTTTGTGTGCAACTATATGTGTGTGGGAGACCGAGAGATTACCTCCAAACAGGAACGAGAGAGGGGATTGTGCCTAGCTTGATGTAATGCTATGTGTCAGACTCAGTGGAGCGCTATCATCTGTGGGAGGTCATTGAGTACATAGGGATATCCTGCCTACATAGACACACTTCATACTCAAACCTGCTGTGATCCCTAAAGACAAGGGCCAGACTGCCTTTGGCTAAATCTCTCAAATTGAATGTGTCAAACAAGATTCCAGAAGTCATTGCCCACAGCTGAACTAAGTATTTGATTCCTGTTGGGCTGCTACAGGCTTCAGTCTGATATCAAGCCCATATGTTCCCCATTCTTTAATTAAAATGATGGCAAACAAGGAATTATCAAATTTAAAGAAAAGCAAGTGATTGTTGCTCAGTGTGTTCCAGTCACTGATCTATAATAGAGAATAGCTGAGGAAATGTAACCATTATAATTAGTAATTACAATGTTTCTATTAAATGGTTATAATGTTAAATACAAATTCAGTCATATTAAAAACATTATTCTGCTTTTAGCCTTATGCTGGTTGGTTCACTTTCCAGCAAATAAAACTATAAAAGGAAAGAATTAAATAAATTAGCACGGTAATATGGTGTATCAGCAATCTCACAGGCTGATGATAGGACGATATGACAATTGAGCATATCGCCCAACACTAATTAAATAACAGAATCTTGATTTAACTATTAAGGCCCATCAAAATTACAAGCTCTGGGGCTTTTTAATGCACAAGTAGTTGATGACAGATTTGCCACTGAAGTGCAGAAGACAGCTATGCCAAGCCAGATATCCCCTGTCAAAGAAAGCATTTTCTATACTGGGCTAAGAGCTTTGTCCCTCACTCCTCCCTGGCATCTAGTGCATGGAAAAAAAAAAATAGATTTGTGCCATGTGTCTTTTTACTGAAGCTTCACATTTGTTTAAATACCAGAGCACACTGTCATGCGATACTGTAGAAGTTAAATTACACACTTCGCAAAAAGCAGCCGACCTTTTACATTTACAGCTTGTAGTTAAGAGGTTTAAAAGCTGGTCTTCCTTTCACACAAGCCATAAAACCTCCTTGTTGTGTAATAAAAATTCATTCTCTGAAAAAGTCATTTAATTTCATGTTCTTTAAGACTTCGGAAGCCTCCTTTGTTTGGCCACTGGGAGTTTTTGGACACTGGATTTTATTTATTTATTTTCTTTTTAATGAAAGTAAAATAGTAGAGTATGTTAAAAATGAAGCTATATTGATCAATTTTAACCAGTTGTGAATGTATGTAGTCAGTTCCTCTCATGTTCACAATGATGTCCTAGCAGAGTAATCACCGGTGTAGTTCATTAAATTAGATACTTTTTTTTTTTTTGCTGTTTATCTTTCTTTAAAATAAATGTATTATAAAATAAAATATATGTGAAAAAATGTAGTGATTAAATTAATTTTACACTAATAAAAATTGTGTAAATTATATAAATTTCATACATTATTATGTCGTTGATTTAATTGGGACAAAGCAATACATTTTTTGCTTGTGTGCAAAGATTTTATGTAGCTGACTCCGTAGATTTCCAGAAGCGCTCCGTTACAGCTAATGGCATTAATGAAGTTCTGGACAGCGGCTGAGGTTAAATTCGTGCTCTTCTAATTGATTGGCTTTAATTGTTCATTGATTCAGGATGTAGTTGGGCTGAGGATGATTGAAGTCTCACCCAACGTCAAGATCCCGTAGAGCTGGAGATCAGACAAATAGATCACATGATGGATTAACTCAATGTAGTACAGTGATGAGTCATCATTGCAGCACACACACACACACCACACTCACTCTTTAAACCTCTTACCCTCAGTACCACTGCAAGCTCCTTGCTAGCCCTGCCCTCCGAGACATGATGGACAGATGAGCTAATCCCTTCGTTTCTCAGCCAATCACAGCAACTGTTTTCATTTTCCAGGTGCTTGCTTTCGCATGGTATTTCAGCTTCCTATTGGTCCATACCAGGTGTCAAGGTTAGATTTAGCACAACAGGAAGTCAGTGATCTCATTCAACCCTCCCAGCCCCCCGCTGTTCACAAAACTGTCTGTTATAGCTGAGATCACTTTTTGGATTAGGGTCAGTTACAGCATTCTTATATAATGACCTTTTCTTTTTATCTCTGTGTGTGTTCAGGATACTTGTACCCTTGTATCCCTGTTCATCCGTGTTGGATTGTGTAACTCTTTGGACAACAGGAGACCAAGCGCCAAATGTTAATGGCATACAGTGTGATAATGCCACACACAGACTCAAAGCTGATTGGTCAAAGTCTCAGTGTTGTCTGTCCCCTTGTCTCTATCCATCATGATCTGCTCAATGTATCCACCCTGCTGATGATGATCGAATACTTGAAATATTTCCTTAGATAATAATCATGCGCCACTTCGATTTACTACAACAGTCAGATCAAACACAATACGATTCTCATGACCTCTTTTTGTTCTTCAGATTTTTGGGAACAAGATGTTCATTCCCTCTCTGGATGGAGCTCTGTTTCAGTGGAACAGAGACAGGGAGAGTATGGAGGCTGTTCCATTCAGTGTCGAGTCCCTGCTGGACTCCTCGTACCGCATCGGAGAGGACACTGTGCTTGTAGGTGGCAAGTCCCTCACCACATACGGCCTTGGCGCATACAGCGGCAAGGTAACTCAAACCTTTTTTTTCCAGTTGTTTTTTAGAACAATAAATGATTGATGTGCTTTTGTAGCACTATGCAAACTCTTTTATCATATAGTATCGTTTGTCAGCTTTAACCTCGCTCTCTTTTTCTCTGTAGTTGAAGTATATTTGTTCAGCGGTGGGCTGCAGTCGGTGGGGGGATGAGGAAGGAGAGCCAGAGGACGTACTGTTACTCCAGAGAACACAGAAAACTGTCAGAGCCGTGAGGCCTCGCAACGGGTTTGAGAAGTAAGAATTACCCGCAGGCTCTGTTGAGCGCTTCATGTGACCTTGCTTTTGATCTCACAAATGATACAGAAGTAGATTGGATGCACGGTATGCTAGGTTGTATCATCATTGCACAGCTTGATATTGACTAGTAGGAATAGTAGTCATCCTGGTAAAATGGCAATTGTTTTGTGTTTACTCTCTCTGTTAGGTGGAACTTCAGCGTGGGAAACTTTGAGCTAAAATTCGTCCCTGAGATGCAGTCCAACCTCAACTTTCTTGAGGGGGAGGCATCTAATGGGGAGACATGGCGAGAGGTCAGACGTGAAGCACAACGCGTCATCCAAGAGGAGACGGACACACAAACCAAAAATCATGCTAATACGCATCCAAACTCGCACACTCAGGTAGAGGGCTTAGACCTGGTCATTAAAGTTTCTGTGCCGGACTGGAAAGTCATGGCCTTCAGCACCAAACCAGAAGGACAGATGATCTGGGAGCATCAGGTAACGGTCTCAACCTGTTTTGCCGCCATTTGGAGTCTTAGCTAAAACTTGTGATTTTGCATTTTTCATGGATTCTTTTTTTCTTTCCTTTTTGTGAAGTTTTGCACACCCATTGCCTCTGCGTGGTTGGTTGGAGGGGGGAAGGTGACGCCGATTAGCCTGTTCGATGACACCTCGTATAACTCCCAAACTGAGACTGAGGCTCAGGAGGATGATGACATTATGGAAGAGGCCCGTGGGGCCACAGAGTCCAGCGTTTACCTGGGTAACATTCCTTTTACACACATCACATGAATGTGTTTACATCTAATATAAAATTGGTATTGGCTAAACCAATTCATAATCAGGTATAAATGCAGGTGTGAACTGTGCCTTAAATGTATTTGCAACCTGGTAATTTTTTTTTAAATTTATTTATTATTATAATTTTTTTTATTCAGCAAGGATACTTTAAATAGATTACAAGCGACAGTAAAAAAATTCCAATTTTTAAAAAGTCATTATTTGGAATAATGTTCAATTTCAAATAAATGCATCTCTTTCTGATCATGAAAGAGTCTTAAAAAATGACAGCTTCCACAAAAATATTAAACAATATAATGTTTTTTAATATATGATAATAGTAATAAATAATTATTGTGCAGCAAATCAGCATATTTGAATTCTTTCAGTGACTGGAGTATAGACTGATGAAAATTCAGCTTTGCATCACCGAAATAAATAGCATTTAAAAAATAAAATAAATAGAAAACTTTTTAAATTGAGTGTATTATTGATCAAATAATGCGCCTCACAATGGACAAGAAATGCGTTTGAGACGCATTATTTTTTATTTATTAATTTTTGCATATAATGGGAATTTAAAATGTGATTTCTCTCTCATTAAAGGAATGTTTCAGGGTCAGCTGTACCTCCAGTCTTCTGTGAGAATCTCTGAGAAGTTTCCATCGAAGCCCAATGCTCTGAATGGATGGAGCAGTGACAGTGACATGATGCCACCACCTACGGTCAAATG
This sequence comes from Enteromius argenteus, assembly GCA_032357425.1. Taxonomy (NCBI): domain Eukaryota; kingdom Metazoa; phylum Chordata; class Actinopteri; order Cypriniformes; family Cyprinidae; genus Enteromius; species Enteromius argenteus. The sequence goes on along the minus strand of JAUCMR010000028.1, from coordinate 4,496,908 downwards.
GAAACCCCTTATCCGTATGTATATTACACCTCATACAGACAAAAAAAGAATGCACTCACAAGTGTAATGTTGTCAATAACACTTGTCCATTTCCTCTTAGACTCACCTTCCCGTACTCCAGTCCTGGTGGGCTCTGAGGAGTTTGATAAATGTCTGAATAATGACAAATTCTCTCATGAGGAGTACAGTAATGGAGCTCTGTCAATACTGCAGTACCCATATGGTAAGAACAACAGTCCTTCAGTTCATTTCAACACTTGGTTTGACTGTGAACATGTGGTCTGACAGACAATTTGAGCTCATCACTTTCCTCTGTTTCCTCATGTAGATAATGGATACTACTTTCCGTACAGTCCTCGTTACCGTAGCAGGCGCGATGAGACGGCAGTGAGTGTTCTGCTGAAGAAAGATGGAGAGGGGTCACAGGTCAGAAGGAAGGACCCTGTGCTGCTGCTGCCGTGGTGGAAAGAGATTCTGGGCACCATCATCTTCTGCATCGCTGCCACCACCTACATCGTCCGCAAGTTCTTCCACCCGCCCACAGCATACGTGCGGGTAAACAAAATCTCAATGCACACAAAACATAGTGACAAAATAACATCAGTGAAAAGTCATGTGTGTTGCTCTGTTTTAATATATCTGTGCAGCAACGAAAGGAGTCTGAGACACAGTGTCAAACTGACAGCAAGTTTGAACTGGACATTACAGAACCCAAAGAAATTGTTGTCACGGAGACGCGTCCTTATGAATATGTTTCTAGGTATGTGAGCATGCATTTCAAAATTTTATATTGATGTTAATGCTAATTGGGGGTCCATAGCTTGTTAGTGCAACATGCTATGGACCCCCAATCAACATTATTACTGTTATCAATATTTAACAATAATTATCGTTAGTATATCGTAAGTATATATATATATATATATATATAAGCCATCATTTGAAATGAGCTACTTGTATGTTAACTTGCATGAAGTAACAAATGCATCAGTCAGAATTACAGTTCCTCTTTTAAATAAGGAAATTCAAACTCATTTCCTAAAATAGTTTACACTTGTTTGCACATGTTACATTAGAGACTCACAGTTGCTGAGTGTGGAATGCACAGATGGCATCATGATTATATCTTGCTTTTAAATTCTCAAGGGTAAATGCTAAGCTATTATGACTCGAGTGCTCTTGCTGTGCAGTTTATTTGTTGTTTGAGTTTGATTGTTTTCAAGTGACGTTTTAAATTACTAATTTATGCAGTATGTAACTGTGTTAGTAGGCTTCGCTGCATGCTCTGTTGAGCTCAGCTGAAAACAGACACACAGCTGTACTATTGTACGTGGTGATTCAAATCAGCAGAACAAAGTCCAAAGGAATATTTTCATAACTGATTTGTGTTTGTGTATATCAGGTACTTGACAGACTTCGAGCCAGTGCAGTGTTTGGGACGTGGAGGATTTGGTGTCGTGTTTGAGGCTCGCAACAAAGTGGACGACTGCAACTATGCCATCAAGAGGATCCGTTTACCCAACAGGTATCAGTCAACACAAACATTAGTGATCCATAAAAAACATCCATTTGGGATACAGGTGTGTATATGTTTGTCTTTAATGCTGTGTTTGGGATTGTAGGGAGTTGGCTCGGGAGAAGGTCATGCGAGAGGTGAAGGCTCTTGCTAAGCTGGAACACCCAGGCATCATCCGTTACTTTAACGCTTGGCAGGAGAGCCCACCCCAGGGCTGGCAGGAGGACATGGACAAACGCTGGCTCAAAGACGCAAGGTGCAAAACATGGCCTTAAACCGAAACCTGGTGACTTTTGATAAATACAGGGTTGATGCAGTCAAGGATAGTCAGAGAAGTCCCATTTCTGGGCCAGTAAAAGCCATGAGAACATTTTTATAGTTACGCATAGTTCAAGATTCAAGTACACTCCTAAATGTTCATGACAATTTCAATTAAATGATTTTTCAAAATGGCAAAATTGGGAAAATCACATAAATATATCAAATGGAGTAGACACTGAAAAAGAAAAAAAGGTTGGGGGAGGAAAAAATGTAATAAAATAAATAAATGATATAATAATAATAATAATAATAATAATAATAATATATATATATTTTATTATTATTTAAGAAAAATAATTTCTGTATTTTATTCTGAGTTTATTAAAACTCAAAATTGATAATAAGAACTATTATTATTGATTTAGGTACCAATAACAATTAAGCAAATTAGAATGATTTCAGAAGGATCATGTGACACTGAAGACTGTTTTAAACTTTTTTTTTTTTTTAAGCTGAAAATTCAACTTTGATATCACAGGAATAAATTACATCTTAAAATACATTAAAAAAAAAATTAAAAAAAATGCATCTTAATGTGTAATAACATCTCACAATATTACTGTTTTTACTGTATTTTGATCAAATAAATCCAGCCTTGGTAAGCATAAGAGACTTGGTTCAAAACCTAAATAATTCGTTCTTCCAAAATGTTGACAGTGTACATATGCTTGCAGTATTTTTAGTATTTAAATACACATTTGTCTGTCTGTCCAATTAAATTTTTCTTAATTTATATTTTTTATCATAAAAATAATTCTGCCTTATCTTAATTAATCTAAGCAGGGACATCAACTTAAGTATGCTGTTGTTGTTTTTTTGTCTTCAGCACTGCTGACTGGCTGCTGAGCTCTCCTGAGCACATGGAGGCATTTTCAGTCAAGGTTCCTGTGGCCACTCCTTCTCCGGTGGACTCCTCATGCATGTGTGCGGCCGGTGGTGACACGAGTGTGTGTGTCGGTGATCAGGTGTGTGTGGAAGGCCTGGGGCCGGACAGTATGATGTCAGAGCGTGACAGTCAGGCCGACCCAGACGCTATCCTGGAGGTCTCAGATTCCCCGCACTCCTTTGAGCTCTGCCCTCCCCGCACAGTTACTCATGGCGACTGCACTTCTTCCTCCTTCGACATTGTCTTCGAGGACTCAGGCTGTGAACACCAGGACAATGACAGTGACCTCAGCGGAAGTACACCTGTGCCACCTGCTTGCCTTTCACAGTCTGGCTCCAAACCTCAGCGTAGTGCATCAGCGGGACCTCCCTCTTCCATACCTTCGAGGCCCACCTCTCTGAGCCTGGCCCCCAGCACCCCCTGTCCCGCCATGCGGCCCCCGCTCACACCTAAGGTCTACTTGTACATTCAGATGCAGCTGTGCAGGAAGGAGAACCTGAAGGACTGGATGGCTCAGAGGTGTCTGCCTGAGCTCAGGGAACACGCTCAGTGTCTGGACATCTTCTTGCAGATCGCAGAAGCTGTGGATTTCTTGCATAGCAAAGGGCTTATGCACAGAGATCTTAAGGTTGGTGTTGAAAACTAAATGTGCTTTAATTGAGGGGTTTTCCAAAGCAAACCGTGCTTTCATTTTCTTTTCTTTCTTTTTTTGTCTTAGCCATCTAATATCTTCTTCACAATGGATGACGTGGTGAAGGTAGGAGACTTCGGACTGGTCACTGCCATGGATCAGGAGGAAGATGACGAGGAGCTGAGTACTCTCACACCAATGCCAGTCTATGCCCGTCACACTGGCCAAGTGGGCACCAAACTCTACATGAGCCCTGAACAGGTCAGTTCCTGTCACTCACTGCACACAATTTAATGTGAAAACAGTCCTGGTGTTTAACATAAAACAAGCCAAAAGAAACCGCTGACGGGAGAAGGAGGCACCTTAGTCACATATAAGGATTTGAATGTCAAAGAGACTTATCGTGGGCTCTTTTGACTTGGGCCAGTTAGCAACCACATAGCAAAATATTTAAGTGGACCTTAACAGACTCATAACAACATCCTGGTAAACATCAAGGAGGTGACATTTTTATTTTAATGCAAAATGTAAAAAAGTATTTATATATATATATATATATATATATATTTTTTTTTTTTCTATTTATTTTTATATATATACTTATTTTTTCCTTTCGTCTCTTCCTTTTCTCTCTGTAGCTGTCTGGGAATTCTTATTCTCACAAGGTGGACATTTATTCCCTCGGCCTGATTCTGTTTGAGCTTCTCTGTCCGTTCCGCACCCAGATGGAGAGAGTCAGGGTAAGACCGTCATTCAGATTTTGGGCTTTTATGCTTACCAAGGCTACATATATTTGATCAAAAATATGGTACAATTAACTATTGTGTAATATTATTACAGTTTACACTTTATGTAATTTATTTATTATTTAAAAATATATTTTTGTTGCAGTGTAAATGCATTCAGGTCATGTTTGATCAATTTGATTTGTCCTTGTTGAATAAAAGTGTTTATTTGCAAAAGAAAAAATCTGAATGCTAATGTACTCACGTGAATGCAAGAATAAACATGTTGAATAGAATATATTGTACTGAATGATACACATCTGTTTTTCTTTCAGACTCTCACAGAGGTCAGAGCCCTGCAGTTTCCTGCTGCTTTCTGTAAGGCCAATGTCCTGGAAGTAAGTTTGTTTGTGTTTGTTTGTCTATACTGCTGGGTATTTTGCAATGGTGGTGGGAGGTGGAGAGGGAGGGACCCTACAGTTAGGAAATCCTGAAGATAAACAGCACTTCTAGTGCCCCCTATAGGTGCAAAGTTACAATTACAGCATCAACATCTCCAGTCAAAACTGTTTTTCACTCGTACAGCAGCAGAATGCAGCTGTCAGACCTGTTTTAGAATAGAATACTGTATTTGTATAGTACATACCACAACATCAAAACAGCTTTACAGAAAAGTCCGCACAACTCCAACAAAAGTTTGTTCACCCACCGTTTTCCACCTTTTGGTTATTCGTTCATATAGACAGTTGCTCTCTCTCTATATAAGTTCATTATTCCACACACTAATAACACTTTATGTTAAAATTTTTATTTGTGCTATAAAGAGATTGCTTAAAGGGTTACTCCACCCCAAAATGAAAGTCATTAGTACTTACCCCCATGTCGTTCCAAACCCATAAAAGCTTTGTTCATCTTTGGAACACAATTGAAGATATTTTGGATGAATACCAAGAGGCTTGTGACTGTGCCACTGACTGTCAAGTAATGAACACTGTTAAGGTCCTGAAAAGTATGAAAGACATCATCTGAATCGTCCATCTGCCATTAGTGGTTCAACCATAACATTATGAAGCTACGTAAGTGATTGACAAAATTGGAGTGGAGTAACCCTTTAAGAAAATGTTAAATTATTGTAAATTCTGTATTAAAATGGTACTGTTAATGTTGCCGTGAATATAGCCATTGTTACTGAAATGGTGTTAAAACACAAATAAATATGATTTGTGTTTGTGTTTCAGGCTCAGATGGTACGCTGTATGCTGTCCCGAGTGCCAGCGGAGCGACCTGAGGCATCAGAGATTACAGAGGCCCCTATATTCCAGGAGCTGGAGGTGCCCTGCAGAATCCGACAACGCACTCGAACGTACAGCGCTTCATCTGCAGGACGACCGTCGCGACAAATATCCTCCTCAAATTAGAACTCCCACTCAAAGACAGACACATACTGTGCCTCATCTGCGGGATGACAAACACAACCAGTCACCACCTCTTAGAACGCACATCATTCAGACACTATCGTACCGATAAACTGAGCCCAACTAAACAACGGATCATTCCACAAACCTCTACAACTGGAACCAAACACATCGTAACCATAAAACAAGCTGCCCTCTGTGGCATTCGTGCCAAAGGCGTTTGCTGATTTACAATATCGCAGTTCTTTCAACTCATCGTTGATCAGTCCCATAATCCCATACTCCAGAAACAGTTGAACACTCCCCCCAACACACACACACACACACACACACTTACTGTAGTAGGAGAGTTGATGTTTTTCCAGTGCTAATGAATGCTGATGATTGACCTGCCTTTGGACGCCGCTTACTCTGCATGTCTTAAACAGGAAGTTGTGTGACGAGCGCTTTCCTGTCCAAACGGAAAATTTGTACGAGTTCTCTTTCTCCTCTTATGTAAATAGGCTTAAATAATAAGCAGGAGAGGCATTGTGTGCTCGTTCAAGACCGAACGCACAAGTTCAGAGGCATTCTAGCCACTCGCTGTTACAGTGTTAGTGGCTTATGTGCACAGTACTTGATGAACGTGAATCTGCGTGTGACTGAGCGGACGTGGAAATATTCAAACTGCCTTTAAGCTGGACTTTGAGACACGAATGACACGTTTGTGACGATGGTCAGTATGAGACTTAGAATCGAGTGATTTGAAACTGAGCCTTTGAACATCATTCTGTAAAATACTTCATGTCATTAGCAGCCAGAAAAGTAGTTTACTGTATTTCAAATCATTTTGAAACACAAATTGTGATAATTTTTCCTAGAAAAAAAAAATCTGAATAAGAAGTGCTTTGAATAATTACACAATAAGAAAGGATACAGCTGGAGGAATCACTTCGACCAAATATTCAGCACATACCCTTAATTGTAACATATCAGGTAATTACTGATTGTATGATTTTTCTTACCAATTTTGATTAGAGAGACTCAATTTTCTTTTGTATATGAGGGAATTTTCTGTATAGTAAATGCTTTTTACAACTTTTTTTCCAATTTCTGTGGACGATTTTCCTAAGAATTGTTTGAGAGAATGGTTATAGAGTGGATCTTTATGGTCTCTGGTAATGGATTTGGTCTCTGTGGTTGCGTTTAAAAAGCACCGGGTGCCTCTGCACCTTCAGGAACCGCTTGCAGATGTATGTGAATACTGGTGTGTTTCCTGAACGGGGCGTTATGCTGCAGAACGGACATGAGATTATGACCTTTGACCCTTAATCACAAGGACTGCGTCCTGTAATCCACGTCATGGACCGCTTATGAACCCTTCAGCTTTTAACCTGTATCTGTGAACCCGACCCAGTGAAGACAGCAACGAGTGCTGATTCCGTTTATTCAGATCACTGTGGCAAAACCTTCCAACAGCTCTTTCTCTGCCTAACGATCTTCTCCAGTCTCTTGGTTTAAATCTGTTTTATTCATGTCTGTTTCATCGTTGTTAATGTAGCATTTGGTTCTGACGATTCTGTTCCTCCAGTGTTCTTCAGATGTTTTGTTTTTTCCCTGTGACTGTCGATTTATCCCTTTTTTGTTTTTCATGTTCTTTAGGCCAGCCATGTCTCCTGTAAATATGTTTATTTGTTTTTATTTATGTTGAAAACAAAAATCAGTCCGTTGGATTGGTTTGAGGTATAAATAAGGTATATGAATGCACTTGATACAGTGGAGTGCGTTGAATTATTGTGACTTCTTACAAGTCAGAATTTAATAAACATTCTATGATGTTTGTAAAAGTGCTTCCTTTTTTCTTTTTTTGTTTATATAGAATTTATGGATTCACATTTTGCAGAGTCCGACTATAAGACCTGTTTTATATACTGTTATCAGGCTTTCCCAGGAATCTTTTATAGCACAGATTTTTATGAAAGCAGTTTCACTTTTATTTTTAATGTTTGTTTCACACGCTGTTTATAAAATATCACATTTCTTTTTGTATGTCATGGAGAATTTTTTTTTTTATCTGTTATTACTTATGCATAATATTGAGCTAAAAACACAAACTAAAGTGAGTCCAAAACTTTAGTAGTGTACATTTGATGATTGCATTAGATGAGTCTTTTGTGTCTAGCCCCACAATCTTCTGGAATGTTCCTGAAAGCACTAGAATATTCCAAAATGTTACAGAAACTTCTGGAGTGTTTCCATCCTTGCAAAAGCAATATTAGTACAACATTTATTAGTACTAAACCAGTAATTAATAAGTTTAAAAAAAATAAATAAGACCTAGCTATTGATGTTACATGAAAATAAACAATACAATTATAATTCTTGCAGAAGAACTATAAAAAATGTACCATTATTATTCGTGTACTAGTATATTTGATGGTTAAATACTACAAAATACCGCAAGGGAACGCTGTTGAGCTATAGTTAGATTATCATCAGATACTAAAAAATAACTTTTAATACATCAGAACTTGTGGAATGGAATAGAAATCTTATCGCATACAAATTGACAATCTGATAATAACAAAGAAATATTTGTAGAGAGTTATGATTGCTTTAGAATTTTATATCCCAACCACGTAACTATTCTACAGAGAATAACCGCACTTTAACGGCACTGTACGTGTCTATAACAATATTGATTTATTTGTAAAATATTTTATATACCTAATCTTTATTTAATTTGCTCTGGTCATTTATCTCAATAACCGAATTAAATTCCGCGCTCCTTATCAATCAATGCGTACTTCCGCATCTCGCCGAAAACTCGTCATTTCCGGGTGTCAATATGCGTCTCGGTACTGCAGCGATAAGCATCGGTAAGATGTGAACGGGAAGAAAAGATAAATCAATCTGCCTCCAAAACGAAAGCAAGGGGCCGCCGACAGCATCGACAACACTGTCATCCTTTGTCTCCGTCCTCCGCTAGTGACTAGCAGCGGATTCACCGCCGACTGTCAGCCGTATCTGCGCGAATGGCCGCGGAGGTTCGGAGGGCCCTCGGCCGGGGCTGGTGTCTGACACTCGGCCTGGCTCGCGGAGGCCTTCACGGCACCGTACTGCGATCTCTTCTTGTTATCACAGCCCTCAGTGGACTGGTTCGTCTCCCCGCGGCCACGGAGGCGAAAGAGTGCGATAAACCGTGTTTGAACGGCCAGTGTAACACCTCCAGCGGCGTGTGTGTGTGCGAGCCGGGATGGGTCGGGGAGCAGTGCCAGCACTGCGGCGGCCGCTTCAGGTGAGACACAGACGGCTCTTATTCCCAGCTGATGCTCGTGACATTGACACCAACGCGTCTGATGCACGAACCTGTTTCGGAGCACGCTGTAACGTTTGTCATAGCTTGGTTTATGTGTGGTGATATTACCAACGTATCGTGGAGACTTGTCTTAGGGAATTATGAATATATATATATACGACCTGCGTTGTGTGGCGTCAGATACTGGTCTTTAACAGCGTGCTAATTTTGAGTCTGAAGACTTCAAAGTCTAGTGTAGGCCATATATAAAATGTCTGGTGGGGGTTAAGTATGTTTTCTTTTTACATTTTAAAATCCCGAACAACAAAACCTGTCGGGTCAATTTTTTTATTTTTAAATGGACTTTTATTCATTATTTGAAATCTGGATAAATAAGCTCTCCATTGTTGTATGGTTTGTTAGGATAGCATAGTGTGT
>JAUCMR010000028.1:4457015-4475572 GCA_032357425.1 Enteromius argenteus | reverse complement strand
ATGATTAAATACAAAATCAATAGTAGTTATTAAGATTGATGTGGTTTGGGACTGGTAAAATGTTCTTGTAAAAAAAAATATGACCAGAATTTTAACTTATAACTAATTATATTATATATTACTTATAAATTATATCATTTTAATATTAAATATATTATAACCTTTTTTTTTTTAATTATTTGTACATTTAAAAAAAAAAAAGCAGTAAGTTGATTTTAAGGTAAATAATGTAAATAAGCTTTGCAGCAATGTCTGTTCTATCCACATATTCCAGAATATCAAGATTGAATATAGAGTAAGTTTGGCAAAAATATTGAGAGATACATTTTTAGCTTTATACCCCAGCCCTTCTCCACAGATAAATAAACCAATTAATGTGCATTGTTCTGTATTTCTTTTAATTTAATTTACTGGTCTTTGATCGTATATACATGGCTGTTACACATATTTTCCTTTTCAGCATCTTGCATCATGCATCATGCACATTAAGTTTTTGAAATAGCTTGTGAAAAAAACAAAATAGCATCTTTTATATACAGGCCTCAGGACACCTGTGTTCTGTTTCATTCAGTCTAGCTGTTTGAAAGGAAGAATTCATCCTGTGTGAAAGCACCCTAATCCTTTTCAGAGTTGAGTGCTACCACAGACCGAAAGTCACAGTAAACAGTTGTGACCTAGTTTCTGTCTGATGAATCAGACCACTAGGTATCGCAGAGACAGACTCTGTCATTCATCACAAAATTAAAATGAGGCCCCCCTTTGATATTAATTTTAATGTTTTGAAGTAGCAAAATAAAAAAAAAATGTGTGTTTGTTTTCATGATTGATTGTTGATGTCATTTGTGTAAGAGAGAGAGATGTGAGACTGGGGTTGGTTTTCACTTTGGTTTTGTTGTTTTTGAATGGATTCCAATGTGGTTTGAAATCAGCATACAAAACCCCTGCTTGGGAAAACAAGCATTTATTCAATTAGACTTTTGACTCAAAATGTCATACATACTAATGTAGTTCTTCCTCATGTGTCAAATATCCGTGTTGTGGTCTGTTTGCAGTAATTGTGTTTACTCTACTGCCCTCTGGTGTTGTAATGGAAGAGCAAGATCACAAATTCTTTAATTTTTCACAAACTCTCATCCTGTACTTTCCGTCTTCCCTTTGCAGTAAAGAACACATGGAGTGTTTTAGATACTAATGGGGCACTGGTGCAGGGTGGCTATGGGCACAGCAGTGTGTATGACCCACAAACCCGTTCCATCTACATCCATGGAGGCTATAAAGCTTTCAGTGCCAATAAATATGGCTTGGCTGGAGACCTGTACCGCTACGATGTGGACAAGAGAATCTGGTATGTTAAATGGCATTAAACAATTTACCATAACGCTGATTACTTTTTGAAGCTATGCTTAAAATGGAGTACCTGCTAATTTGCATTTTTAAACCTAATATTGAAATTATGCAATTGAATGGAATAAAATGACCTCCTTCGTATTCTGTTCATATAGTGGTTGATTTAACAAAATAGAAATAGAATATAATTTAAAAGTTTGAGGTCTGTTACACGTTTTAAAGAAATTAATAATTTTATTAAGCAAGGATACATTAAATGGATCAAAAGACATATAATGTTAAAATTGTACAAAGATTTCAGTTTAAAATAAATGCTGAAAAAATCTACATCAAATTATCATATTAATATATTTCTGGGATCATGTGGCACTGAAGACTGAAGTAATGTTGCTAAAATTCAGCTTTGCAGTTACAGGAGTAAAAAATATTTTTGATTTATTAAAATGAAAACTACTAGTTTTATTATTGTGATATTTAATTATTATTGTTTGTTTTTTATTTATTAAATGAGTGCCTTCATGAGCATAAGAGACATAAGAGATCATTTAAACATCTTGCCCAAACCACATTTTTGACAGTAGTGTATATTCATAGAGCTAACATTCTACTATGAACATAGTTTGAACATAGTTTTTTTTTTTGCTAATGATGTCTCTGAATCTGTAGGTTGATTCTGAGAGACAGTGGTTTCTTCCGTTACCTCCACGCGGCAGTGATTGTTGGCGGGAACATGTTGGTGTTTGGAGGGAACACACACAATGACACCTCAATGAGCCATGGGGCGAAGTGCTTCTCCTCAGACTTCATAGCATACAGCATTTGTGAGTAGCAAACACTGTCTTTGTCACCTAAATATTTACACCACAAGTGTTTTCTACTTCTATGTAGAACTGGGAAACATGAGAAAATGTGATGTTAGGTGTTTTTTTTTTTTTTTGAAGATCATGTCACTGTAAGACGTCTTTGTCCGATTTTCACATGCGATTTGTCTGTTCAGATTAGTGTGGGGGAATAAAACAGCAGATGAGTTGAATGAAAATTTACTTTCTGACAGTAGGTGATCTGGTTGACCAAAAAAAGCAGTGAGATGTTGCATTGATGATATGTGAATGTTTGTCTGAATTTATTCAAATTAAAATAATATTGCACCACATTTTCACCTTGAGCATACTTAGCATGCACAGGCCTTTTAAACTTAATCCATTTGTAATATGTTTATATTCCATCCTGTAAGTTTTTAAAATTAGAAGAATGTAATGCTTTCCAGCAAAATAACTACATTGTATGATTATGTAGTGTGATTGAACTGTCATTTGCCTACTTTTTAGAACTTTTTACATTCACTTACTGCATCCCATCACGTATGGCATCATATATCTATATAATATCTCTGTCTTTCACAATACTGAACGGTAGAAGAGAAAGTGTAATTGGATTTCTGTGCGTGTAGCAGCAAGCCATTAGATACTGAAATACACTCATCAGGGGGGCTTCTTGCAGAAGGATGCGTGATCTTGAAGCCATTATTTCATGAGTGACACATTTGAGTTTTGTAATCTCCAGGGATCGGAGACATGCCTGTCTGGTGGTATTATCTCGCTTTTCATTTAGATAATGAGGGATGCTATGATGTCAGAATAGACGCACTACAAGCACTGGGATACGGCTGCTCTTGAATGCGTGGGAAGAAATTTAGAGCGTCTTTGAGGAGTTTGTAGTGCCTGTATAATACACAGGAAGCTTCAAACATTTCAGAAGTGTCTGCGTTTGCTTATTCGTCTTTATATATCACTCCACTTCGAAATTTCCTTCTCTTGTTCTTCCCATGCCAACTTCTCTTCTGAGATTCAAACTAGTGCTGTGGTAATCTGTAATTAAGTAGGGCCCTGTCTTGGCCCTGAGGGTAATTGCTCTGTCCTTATAAGCTGAACTCAATTACGCTGGCCCACACCAGGATGCTGAATTCGATTTGTCAAAGAGTTTGCCAGCAGGGGGCAGTGACTTGTCACACATTCTGCGCTAATAGCAGTCGTTTCTCTTCATGCTTCTCTTACTCCTGTTAGATTAGCCACAGACTCCTTCTATTTAACATCGTGGAAAGAGATGATTTGATATTAATGGTCAACTCAGAAAATTTTACAAACCATGCCGAGAAAGATGCAGGGAACCGGGAACATTCAGTTTTATCCCGTATTGTGTGTAAAAATGCTTAAAGTGTAGTTTTAGAGTACAAGTAAAGGTGCCTTATAGCCCCTGCACATCTGCACAGGTCATCAATTTATGTGAAGGTTGGACGTATGAATATTAATTGGGTAATGTGAGTGGAGATTACTGTGCAACGATTAGTCTTAGTTAATTAATATTCATGAGCTCAGTCTTCTCTATACGGATGTCTCTTAAACGTATTCTGGCAGCACTGGATGAGTTTCACTTTGTGTGCCGTTTTCTCTTTTCTAGCTTGTGATGAGTGGACTGTTCTGCCCAATCCAGATCTTCACCATGATGTCAACCGTTTTGGCCACTCAGCCGTGTATCACGATGGGTAATCTCAATGTTTTATTTGTACTTAGTATGTGAAAATATCCAGTCCTGCTTGCAGTAGCTTGTTTTGGATTAAACATAACGTGCAATGTTTTAAAAGAATAGTTAGGATGATGTAAACTACTGTTCTGAAGTTTGGTGTTGGTAGGTTTATTTATTTTGAAAGAAATGTATATATTTATTCAGCAAAGAAGTGACTTTAAAGACATTTCAAATTAAAAACAGTTTATTTTGAGTCCTTTTTAAAGTGTAATTATACGTCCAAGTACTGAGTAATATTAATTAACTACATGTACTTACTATATGGTTAGGGCTTGCATGTAATTATTCATGATTTATTGTTATTATGATAATAAGTACATGTAACACATAACAAGGACACCTTAAAATAAAGTGTTACCAAAAATCATATCAGTTTATTTACATTTAATTACTTTAATAACATCAATATATATATATATATATATATATACATAATTTTTAATTATGTAAATGCAGTAAAAAAATCGAGAAATAAATTAGGCCAGGACACCAGGTAGCCAGTTTGCATAACCAAAAGTTCATCTGCCTAGAAACCAAACCCACTTCAAAAAACTGATTTACAGCTCAAATGCTAATCATCTGCACTGAATAATTCATTTAAGTGATTAAACAAAACAAGAACATCATATTTTTGCTTTTAAACACATTTCGATGTTTGATTTGTGACAAATTGAGTCAAAATAATTTCCTCTGATAATTGACAGCATGTTGTATTAAGTCCTGAATGTTCCTAAAAGTGTTTCTATTTCTGAGATGTTTGAATGGTGGCGTGGTAAATATGAAGTCTATATTTAAATCTGCCTTTAATCTCCTTCCATACGGATTAGTCAAATGAAGTCATAAAGCAGAATCATTATCCATAAATAACACGTCTCATTATTAGTGCTTCAAATTGCCAGCTTAACAAACACACTCTTTTCTTCTTTCTCACAGGAGAAAGAAGGCTTTCTCTTGTAAAAATTTTTTATGTGATCTTTATTCTTACCCATAATTCCCTGCGTCATTGTCAGCGGCGATATGACCACTGATTGACCCCTCTGTGGGGAGCTGTGGCACAACACTGCTTTTGCTGTTTGACTTGTCAGTCTCATGCGCTTTATTCATCACTCCTCCCTAGTTCCTTTTCATGTTCTTCCTCATTCGCACTGCCCTCTTCTTCCTCACCCTTCATAGCTCTCCCTGTCCTCTCTTGTTTCATTCGGAGATACTCGAGGTTAATCTGTCTCTTGTGTGTGTCAGGGTGATGTACGTGTATGGAGGCTTTAACAGCCTGATGCTCAGCGATTTGCTGAGGTTCACCCCTGCGAGCTGCGCTGCTTTCTCTGAGCAGCTGGAGTGTGTGGCGGCTGTGCCCGGCATGAAGTGTGTGTGGAACTCCTCTACCCTCACCTGTATGTCCTGGGATGCAGCGGCACCTCATGACACCGAGGGCTTGAGAAACACCTGCAGTCCCAGAGCGTGTAAGTGACAGGAACAAAAAGGACGTCTGCTTCCTAGGTGTCTTGACTTTTTTAAAGTTTTTAAGTTATAATTATTACCATAGGGATGTCTGGCTTTTTATGTGGCACTGTCTGGATATATCCATTACAATTAACTGCATCCTGTAAACATTTTGATCTAATGACTTGCACTTAAATGCAAAAACATTTTATTTACAATACTGTTCAGATTTTGAGATTAGCAAGATTTTAATTTCACTTTTAAGGAATTAATTCTCCTAAATTCTCCTAAATTTTGTTTTCTTTCTCGAGACTTTCGAAAACGCTGCAGACTCTATTATAGTTTGAAAACTTATATTTAAATGTTACATGTACTGAAGCTGAGACTTTTAAAAACGATGGCATGGCTTCCCACATTCACTCTGTGTATCCTTGATGACCATGTAAATGATAACGGTTTACAAATTTGTTCCACTATTCTATTCCCAGTGTCCATGAATGGTCATGCTTTTTGCTCATGTGGTGTGGATGGAGATTGTTTCTGAAATGCAGTGAAAATGCCATGGGCTTAGAATATGAATTTTTTTGTTTGTTTTTTCGGTTATTAGAATGATTTCTGAAGGATCATGTGACCCTGTAGTCTGGAGTAATGATGCAAAAAAAAACAGATTTCATCACTGGAATAAATTAGAAAAGTTTAAACATTTGTAATATTTTATTATATTGCTGTTTTTATATTGGTTTATTTTGGTAAAATAAATGTATAAATCTCATACTGAGAGAACCCAAAGTTATAGTGGATTTATCACTAAGAATTATGAATTATCACAGTAATTCAATTAGTTTTTTCTTCACCTAAGGGGTTTTCCTAACCATATTGCAACCGGCTGCTTGCTCTCCTTATTGATTTTGAATTTTTTTTTTATTTTTTTTTTTTTATGCCTTATGGGATACCGGCAGGCAATTTTTATACCACCAAGTGTTATTTTATCCAGAAAATTTGCAAAAAGGTCTAAGTCCATGATGGTGCACCAGACAGTAAGAAGATTTGCACTCAATGAGAATGTTAACTTCAGTTATTTGGCAAAAGAAGTGTTGGGAAAATATAATATCCACAAAACACAAGCCTTTATAACTGAGCAGGATTAGATTTATTTCTCTTTTTCTTTTTTCTTTTTTTGAGGATGTCAGAATTAAGCCAGACATTACGGGTAATTTGTTTGTTTGTTTTACTGAAACTTTAATTCTCAATATAATTTTGGCCTAATCAAGATAATACAGTACTTCTGCAAAAATTGATCAAGTCTTGTCTGAATAGAAGATATTCTTTATAATCTGTCAGATGCTTTTTAGCTGTATGTTTAACTTTTCTTCCAGAGTGTGGCATCACTGGATACAGTTAGCGCCACAGGTGTTGTATGCATTAATATATGTGTGTGCTTTCCAGATGCAGATGGTGAAAAGTGTGAGCAGTATTCAGACTGCTACAGCTGTACAGCAAACACTAACAGCTGCCAGTGGTGCGCTGCGGTCTGTGTGTCTGGTCATAGTAACTGCACCAGTTCCCCGGTAAGACTCAACATTTAATATGCCGTGACTTACAGAAAAGTGTGTGGAAGAACAAATTTCAGGTTATGAATGTGTAATGCTGGGACTTTTCTCTTGACGTGTCTAATCCGTCTGCTGGTCTGCAGGGTGGGATAATGGAGTATGAGGCGTGTCCAAAGGATAACCCATCCTTTGTGTGCAGTAAGAAGACCAGCTGTAAAAGTTGTGCCACAGATCAGAACTGCCAGTGGGAGACAAGAAATCAAGAGTGCACTACACTTCCTGGTAATGAACACAGACAGTGTGCTTTAACTGGTGCTTTTACCTTCAGATCAGAAAGGAAGATATTTGAAGTTAAAGAGCAAAGTCCTGTTGTGCATACTGTTAGTCATAGTCCATTGCAAAAAACAATGGCAGAACAACATACAAAGTATAGAATAAAATATCTAATATAATTGAAATAATATCACTATTATTATTGTTGTATTTATTTAATTATTTATTAGTTTTTTTTTTGTTAAAGGCCTCCATGAGTAATAGTAGTAGTAGTAGTAGTAGTAGTAGTAGTAGTAGTAATAATAATAATAATAATAATAATAATAATAAAAGTAGTAGCAACAAAATTTTTGTATATACGGCGTATATTTACTATATTTATTAATACTCACACATACAATATATATTTAAAAAATATTTACATGTATATATTTATATTCATATTCATATAATGTCTATCATATATAATATATAATAATATTTTTAATACATAAACATAGAACATGCATATTATTTAAACAAAAACCTTTATTTTGGAATGCGATTAGTGGTGATTAATTGTTTTGACAGCATTAGTATGCATTAGCATTAGTCTATTGGCATCAGTTATTTAAAAACCTGTTATTATAATTCTGTCATTATGTTTTATATTGAATTTTAAATATTTTATAGAATTTCCTGTTTTAAAAAAATATTTTCTAATATAGTCCATTTTATACAGTCCATTGCAAAAATAATTGCAGGGCAAAAAAGTGTGATATGGAATAAAATGAATTATTGTGACAGTAGGGTGGGATAATATCAGTATTTTTATTTATTATTATTATTAATAATTAATTCATTATTAATTTGTTATTTAAAGTCCTCCATCTCTCATAATATTGATAATATAGCTAATTATTTTAATAATAATAACAATACTACTATTAATAATAATAATAATTATTATAATTACTAATTAATTTGTTGTTTCAGTGGATTCTGTCCATCAATAACACTTGATATCACAATTGTCATGTTTCTCATATGCTAATTTGGAGGCCTGATGGTTGCACTGTTTGTGTTTTAGGGAATATCTGTGGGGAAAGTTGGCACCTGGTGGGGAACTCGTGTTTAAAGCTGATCACAGCCAAGGACTCTTATGATAACGCTAAACTGGCATGTCGCAGTCACCAGGCAGTGCTGGCTTCCCTCACCACACAGAAGAAAGTTCAGTTTGTCCTCAAAGAGATGCACAACAGATCATTGCAAGTGAGTTTGTGGCATACTTTCACAGTCATCTGGGGGTTGTAAGTCTTTGTGAAGCTCTTCACAAATTAAACTGAGTTGAATATGAATTGTCCTGTGTGCTGCAGTCAAAAGCCGTCATCACTCCGTGGGTGGGTCTGAGGAAGATCAATGTCTCCTACTGGTGCTGGGAGGACATGTCCCCCTTCACCAATTCCACACTGCAGTGGCTGCCGGGCGAGCCCAGCGATGCTGGTTTTTGTGGGTACCTGGCTGAGCCCACTTTTAATGGACTGAAGGCAGCAACCTGCGTCAACTCTGTTAATGGGAGTCTGTGTGAACGACCAAGTGAGAAAGATGCACATACACACACAACACTGACCAGTGCTCACTTGCTTCTAAATCATGTCAATGATTAATGCGCAAATGTAAAATTTTTCGTTTTCAAAAAAATTATATATTATATGGTAAATTCTATTTTATTACATTGCTTTAAATATTTTCTGTAATTTTCAGTTTAAAAATTTTACATACTATATAGTATTATTGTATTGTTTTTGTTGTTGTTATATAAATTCATGTTTGAAAAATAAAGATAATTTATATATATATTATAAAAATATAATTGAAAAAAAGTAAAATGCATAAAATCGAATTGAATATATTTTGAAACGGGAAATTAGAATGTAATCTGATTTTAAAAAAAACAAAAAAAAAAAACAACATAAATGGTATATTAAATTATAAATCCAGTTTTAAATATATACTGTAATATATTTGATTTGATTTATTTTCCTTTTTAAATCTTTTAAATCCATCTTTTGCTAATTGGTTATTTAAATGTTATTATCAGTTATTTAAAAACCTGTTATTAGTAAATATTTTTCCTGTTTTCAAAAATTATATTATATTGCTATAGTCCTTTAAAACCTGTTATTAAAATCAACTGAACCTTATTTTTCTGTTGCTTATTGACATTTTTTTCTAACATTTTCTTTCATTCTCTCTCTCTCTCTCTCTCTCTCTCTCCCTCTCTCTGCTTCTCTGTCGAACTCTCTCTGTTCCTGCAGCGAACCACAGTGTGAAGCAGTGTCGAACGCCCTGTGCCCTGCGCTCTTCCTGTAGTGAGTGCACCAGTGGGAGCTCAGAGTGCATGTGGTGCAGTAACATGAGGCAGTGCGTGGACTCTAATGCTTATGTGGCATCCTTCCCCTACGGCCAGTGCATGGAGTGGTACACCATGAACAGCTGCCCACGTACGTCTACCTTTCATTTACTGGATTCCTGCCTGGCAGCCTGTGCCTTGTTTTCTCTTTGTAAATCGAATATTGAACATTAGCACGTCTCCTGTTTATTGACATAGCAGTCTTTACAACTGGCATAAAATCAATTCACATTCATATACTAATAATAACTTTACTGTCAAGGGTTCAGTTGGAGGTGATTGCACTGCATGACCCCTGTGATAAATGGTTGTGTGTTTTTATTGTAGCAGAGAATTGTTCTGGCTATAAGACCTGTGGTCATTGTTTGGACCAGCCTGGCTGTGGGTGGTGCACTGATCCCAGCAATACAGGACGGGGCCAGTGTATAGAGGGATCTTACCGCGGTCCAATCCAAACACTGTTCCATGCCCCTTCCTCTTCAGGCCCATCCCTCATTCCTGCCCCTCAGCCAATGCTGAACGTGAGCTTGTGCCCACTAGAGGGTAGCTACAACTGGTCCTTCATCCAGTGCCCAGGTAAAATTTAAAGTTGTTCTGTATTGGTTTATGAAATATATGAAATTATGAATTAATATAGTGATGCTAACTTGAATTGGATATCATATTTCTCTTATATTAAAGCATGTATAAAATTAAGCAACATTGTGAATAAGGCTGTCACAATTCCTTGATTCACTGAGTAACCAGCAAAAACCTGGAAATGGAACGGTCCATGAAAGAGAATCCTTGATCATTTGACTATTCTACAATGCTGCATGATATATTAAACCCAGTTAAAATAAAGCATAAAATAAAGCGTAATAAAGCATAGTTCTGTTTTGAATTTACAAATGCTTTAATTCAGTTAAATAACAATTATTAGCTCTTTTGTTTGTTATACATTGTGTTTTTACAATTTTGTTCCGTAAAATCATATGATTACTTGCTTTTGATACTTTATAAGAACTAATTATTATTGCCTCATTGCTATTATACTTGTACATTGTACAATTGTTTTGTTTTTTTAATTGAATTGAATTAAAAAAAAAATTATTTTGTTGAAAGAATCCTAAAAATGCATTAGTTTTCACAGAAATATTATACAGCACAAATGTTTTTAACATTGATTATAATAAGAATAGGATCGACCGATATGTGTTTTTTAGGACCGATACCGATTTATTAAAGACCAAGTAGACCGATAACCGATATTTTGAACCTATATATATATATATATATATATATATATATATATATATATCTACAGTAAGGGTATATAAAGAGAGAGTTAAATGTGGGGTCACTGTATGCTTCATGATTAAGCCTATGAATACTGTACTACACCTAAACAGCTTGGGGAAATGTATTTGGCTTCAATAATTTACATATTAGAAATCTATGTGCAATAGCATAAACTCTCATAATTCTCCATTATTTTTTTCTGATGATTAAATCATAACCTTCAAGAGGTGACTATTCAATTCATCATCTCAAGCACAACATATATAATAAGTGTAAATCATTTAATTGTCTTAAATTTAGCAGTTAGCAGTTAGTAGTTTAATACGTAACTGTGTGCGGCGCCGGCAGGATCACTTGATTTTTTTTTTTTTTTTTTTCTTTTTTCCTTATAAAAGTAGAAACAGCTTACTATACTCATTCAAGAATTTGAAACTATTCTAAATATTTATTTTGTTTGTGTACATTCACAATAAAGACAGTTTGCTTTTTGCTTTTGTAAATAATTGGATGCCGTTTTCAAGAGCGCATCACAAAAAATTAACTGAAATTCTGCATATAGGGTGCTACTTATTGCAATTATTTTATTTTTTTTCTTTTCTTTCGTTTTGTTAATTTATTATTTATTTACAAAAAATATATATTTGGCATGTGGGCCTTTTTTTTTATTTTATAGCTTATGTTTTTCTCTGTTCGCACAAGCTCTTCGCGTGATGTGATATGAATCCTCACGTTCTGATGTTTATGCTGCTTTTTTTCTTGTATAAAATTAATCCCTGGAAACAAATTAAGCTATTCTTAATGGGTCACAGCCACGTATCAATTCAAAATTGAATTTATTTGTAATTTAGCATAATCTTGTCAGTTAGTAATGGCTGAACGACCGTCGGTTGTTGGTTAGGAGAAATAAAATAAGCAAAATTAACATTCCTATTTAGTCTAATTAAAGTTAATCAAAAAAAACCCCAAAAGACAATATGCTAATACAACTGCACCTGCTTATGAGTAGCCTATTGCTTGATGCTGGAGTATCTAAATAGTCTATAACAAAGTACAAAGTTTTTTTTTTTTTTTTTTTGTTTTTTTTATCAAATGGATGAAGAACAGACTGTTTGCATACGATTTGCGCAATAGGTGAAATTATGTATAGAAACAGCTTAAGGGCAATTTATGCAACAGTTAGTTTTTTTAAGGATGACATCATCACGCACACAATTTTATCGGTAAAAGGCCAGTTGGATGAAAACAGGCTGGAGACAGCAAATTTTGCAAATGCTTTTTACGCAAATTCTCTTTGTCGATAACAAAACAGCGTAAAAACAGGATGGAAACTAGGCTATTCACATATATGAGACAGAGACATGTAGAACATGCAGGATTCATATTTGAATAGTCTGTGCAGATACTAGTCCATAGCATGAGTCGATTCAAGCGTACTGGCCTACATTTGATTAATTCATTTATGCAACTGAATTCCGCCATTCCGTCCGCGTTTTCCCCACGGAAACTATTTTCCATTTAGTGTTAAAGGATTAAGATTATGACTATACTTTAAGTTATGTTGACGTGTTTTGTCTCATGGTACTTTTAGTAGGTGTTAATATGTACATTGACGATCATTTGAGAGGCGAACATAATGTAATTTAATATGAAATTATGCAAATGGTGCTCTGTGGACAAAAACACCATCCTGAGTCACCGTGGACAGACGCTGAATGGCTCCGCCGGTGCGCTTCTCGTCTGGTGCGCAACACGCTTCAGGCTTTGTGACTCTATTTGGAGTCAAAGTGCATAAACTACATATCAGCCATTCAAATCTCAACTGTGCATTAATGGTTGTTGTGTTAAATAAGGTTTATAAATTAAAGCAAAGCAAGTAAGGATATCTTCTTGTAGAGCTCACCTCCTCTCAGACGTTGTCTTGAAATGGCGGTCCTGTGCACAATTCTCAAAACGCCCACAAGATGGCAGTGTTTATCGGGGAATCCGATATTACAAAACCGATGCCCGATTATGTGAAAATGCTTAAATATCAGGGGAAAATATCGAGAAAACGATATATCGGTACATCTTTAAATAAGAAATTTCAGTATTTTGGAATCATTCTATAATGTCACATTAACCTTTAGAAATTGAGTAATCAGTAATGGCATTTCACAAATATAATGTACTTCTAAAAAAATCTAAATCTTGGTTTAAAAAAAAAAAATTGTGGATAACGTGTCGATCATTTTCATTTTTAATTTCTCTAGTTCTCTAGATTGTGATTTATGGATGTTGAATAACCTTTTAAAAGTCATTTTAGAAAGAATGTAATTATCACAATGTATATCGAATCATTTCATAGCTGACAAATACAGCTTTTTATAGATATACTGCTCTGGCTTTGTTTTATCTGCTTCTATCTAAGTTTTACTTTAGACACTGTTTGCATTTTAATAGGAATTGCTACTGATCATATGTTCTTATGTTGTTCTGTTTGTTCCTCTCTCATGCAGCTTGCCAGTGTAACGGACACAGCTCTTGTGTCAATGAGAGCGTGTGTGAGAGATGCGAGGACCTCACCACAGGCAAACAGTGCGAGAGCTGTATCTCCGGTTACTATGGCGATCCCACAAACGGGGGCAGCTGTCAGCGTAAGTCTAAACACAAGCCCAGGCCAAAATACAGCTGACTTTTGCTGCTGGTTTGATTGGGTGTTAACTGTATGTGTGTATTGGTCATTTTCAGCGTGTAAGTGCAACGGCCATGCCAGCATGTGTAACTCTAACAATGGCAAATGCTTCTGTACCACCAAGGGCATCAAAGGAGACCGCTGCCATTTGTAAGTGTGTGCTCTCGCACTCGTTCTGGCTCTGCTATTAGAAGTCATTTGT
The DNA here is from genome assembly GCA_032357425.1 of Enteromius argenteus. Classification (NCBI taxonomy): domain Eukaryota; kingdom Metazoa; phylum Chordata; class Actinopteri; order Cypriniformes; family Cyprinidae; genus Enteromius; species Enteromius argenteus. The sequence continues at coordinate 4,461,833 of JAUCMR010000028.1, read as the reverse complement.
CAAATATACGACGGATAGCTTATAGTTATCTTGTCTGTATTCAACTCTGTTCTTTATAATTCTACTCATTTTCACTCTGGGCTTTTGTTTCGTTCTGTCCCTCAGGTGTGAGGTAGAGAACCGTTACCAGGGCAACCCTCTGAAGGGAACGTGTTATTGTGAGTATGTCTATGCAGCGGCTGATGGCTGTTCATATTGTGGCTATTTGAGTAGACAGACCTGCGCATCTGTCAGTCAATCTGGGAAAATATCCAGATATTCACGAGTACGCACTTCCTCATAATACGAATAAAGCGTGTTTGGCGTGCTGTCCAGGAGGCGAGCCGGGCGATCTGCGGACTCCGAGCCCTAGCAGTTTGAACCCTAGCGAGGGTAGAGCTTGGCGTCCGGCTCGAATCCCGTTTATCAACATCACATAATGTTTCAATATTATCTTTTATCCTTTTTCTCTTCCTCTCACACACAACTGTATCTTTATCTCTGACGCACAGACACTCTGCTGATAGACTACCAGTTTACCTTCAGTTTGTCTCAGGAGGACGACCGCTACTACACTGCCATCAACTTTGTGGCAACTCCAGATGAGGTGCGTTATGCTAAAAAGACGTTACTGTTCAAAACATACTTTTTTTTTTTTTTTTTTTGTTGAGTCATGGTCAGCTAGGTGTCAGTAAACCAAGGCTGGCAGTTTACCTTGATTTGCAAACACAACAAACCTTGATATGATCAAATAGCAAACAAATTTGATTGGCATGCAGTTAGACATCTGATATTGCTGATATTATGACCCAAACTAAATAAAAACATGAAATCACTCACTGCTCTTGAATGAATGATTTCTGTAGCTCCAATAAGAATACTTTATCATCAAAATATTTTAAACATTACATAAGTGTCTAATAATATCTATTTTTAATAATCTAGTGGCTTATGAAATAAAAGAGATTTTATGATTTCATTTTTTTTTTTTTTCTTGAGTTGAGTTAAAAGTGTGACGCAAACAGAAGACATTTATGTGATGCATAAGTTTTAGATGAGCATTAGTTTAGAGAATAGATTATGTTTTTAAATCATACTGCTGATATGCCATGGTTTAAAAGGTACAGGAGTTTGTGGAAAAGTTTTGGCTTAAATAATGCATTTTAGACTGTATATTGTTCCTTTCTGTTTCATATGTTGATCATATGTTTTTTGTTTTTTTTTGTCTGAATGTTTTTTGGATTTCTTTTGCAGCAAAATCGAGACCTGGACATGTTTATTAATGCCTCAAAAAACTTTAACCTCAACATCACATGGGCAACCAGCTTCGCAGGTATAAATCACCAACATGTGTTAAACATATATTTTAAGCACATCATAAATGTGCTTGTGTGTGCAACTCTCTTCCTTCCTGTAACTCTGTTTCTTCCTTTCTGAGCAGCTGGGACTCAAGCTGGTGAGGAAATCCCTATAGTCTCCCGCAGCAACATAAAGGAATTCAAAGACAGCTTCTCCAACGAGAAGTTTGATTTCCGTAGCAATGCCAACATTACGTTCTACGTGTATGTCAGCAACTTCACCTGGCCAGTCAAAATCCAGGTGAGAGCAATCCACACATTATTAAGTCCAATGACGTACGCAGAGAAAAATATTGCGTGTGTGTGTGAGTGCTGTTTAAACATCAGCGAGGGTCTTTGTGTTTTGTTTTGCTATCTTATCCTCTCCTTCCGTCTGTAATTTCACAGAGGCCATGTCCTTTTATTCTTTCTCATATATCTTTGGCCTTTTCTGTCTGGTCTGAAAATGATTTGGCAGAGCTTTCCTTTCCCTCCCTCTTCTCTTCTCCTCTCCTCCTCTTTTCCCTTTCCCCCTCCTCTCTTCCTTTGCTTTGGAAAGCGATCTAACCTACCCTCCAGAGCTAGGACGCTGAAACTCAGAGTTTACATTAGTTTACATCACATTTTCTCCTCAGCTCATGGAGAAAGGGTGAATTTCACACAGGTAACGCCCTTATCGTCTCTCTCGTTCGCCTTTCGCTTCTCTAACTGACCTTTGGATGCCACTTTTCATCTAACAGACTGCATGTGTGGATCCGAGCACGATTGCGGGCGAGAGGGCTTGTGCCGTGGTAGCTCAGGAGGACAGAGGAACTGTTGTCAGGCGTTTAGAGAAGAACGGCGAGAGGGTATGGGCTGGAGAAAAAGGCAGCGCTAGAAACCTGCTCTGTAAACATGGTAGGCTGAGACTGAGAGTGTCAGAAGGAATGTTAAGTTGAAACACATGGCTCTTTGAGAGAGAGACTGAAGGAAGAGCCTGAGAGGAATAAGAGAATCAGAGAGATCAGACAAGGCACAATTCCAGCCTTCTGTTTCTGGCTCTTCTTGTCGTTTTGCCTGTGGTCAAAGAGTCTGTGAGGCCTGTGTAGTTTTTGGCCAGCGGAATGGAAGCATGTGAATCTAGACAAGAGTATAGTTGGAGCGTTCATGTGTCGAGTTCCTGTGTGAGAATGTTATTTAAAAGTTGAGTCGAGCTTCATGAAAACAGGTCACGTATCAACCCCAAATCAAAACTGTAACTTTCTTTTTATTAAGAACCACATGATACTGAAGTTCATTCACTCTTCTTAATAATACAAAAGCGGATCCTGACATTTTACTTTGTGTTTGAATTTATACATTTGTAATTTGTGTAAATTTGTGTAATTAATGTATCATTTAATGCACTACAACAAATGCTGCCACTGGGTCTAAATACTATTGAAATAACATTTATTCATATTCTTTTTTAGGCTTAATTGTCATTGGCTTAATTAAACACAAACAAACAAACATTTGACATTTATATGACTGTTGGGTTGCACTCTGCATATTCACCACAGTAAAATAAATAAGAAATGAAAGTATAAATGTCCACACAAAACAATCAAATCAACATACATAATTATGCCAAATTTCTAAAACAGTTATTTTGAAATCCAAATTCATAATTGTCCATTTTACAGAAGTAGTGTTTAAAAGTAACACTTTAGTGCAAATATGTTGGTAGTTCTCATGTCCTGGTCGTAGTTTTTCGGAAGCTTAAATCAGTTCTGAAAATCCCGCATACGCATGTGATTGAAATTCTACACAGCTTCCATACTGCTCTCCATTGGAAATGACTGACGGGTCTGTCATTTGTCAAAGATGTTGGAAAGGCAAGTATTTTATATTAGACATATTTTTGACAGGTTTGTGAGAACTTTTTCATGAAAGTACAGTGGACTCGACTTTTAATTCTTTCAAGCCAGTTTAATGTGCAAAAAGCAAGTCATATATTCATAGGAGGAGTGTAAACACTGTGGCTGTGTCACGCTTTCACAACATTGCTCTGTTTGTTTGAGCAGCGCGACATGTCAACTTCTACCTCAGCCAATGGTGAGAGTTCGGGGTGGGGACTGCCTGTTTGTGCAAACAATGGCAGATGGGGAAAGAAATGTAAGGAATGTTTGAGACACCACAAACTTCAGAATCCAAATTTGGATTTTTCTATTTTCCTAGTGGTTCCTTTATCTTGGGCTAGTTTCTACAGGCTTATGTTCTGTCAGTAGAGATAGCAGTATGTTTGTTTCTCAGGTTCAGTCCTCCTCCACAGATCACATTTAACAAAACATCTTACACTAGTTAGCTTACCTTGGCAGGTGTACCACAACGTTCTCTCGTCTTGTTTAGACTGGGTAAGCCACATGATTATCCCTTTAAACATGACTAACAAGCTATATATAGCATTTACGTCAAAAACGCCTCATGAATGCCCGTGTGAGCCACAGGTTGTCATGTGTGAATGACAGTGATAAGTCGGCTTGCTATTGTTTTATGTTGAATGTGTGTGGGTATCAGTGCTGTGAGTCAGTTGTCTTTGAGACTGTGTGTCTGAACATGAGGAGGTTGTGGTGTGTGAGAGAGGCCGTATCAGCGCACAGCATCTGCTCAATGAGAGCTCTGTGTGAATTCACCCTCCATGCTGTGGACGTCTGGCATGCTCTTTTACCCTGTTCTCTCCCTCTCCCTCGTTGAAAATCCTGTGCTTATTTTGGAAATGCCTGGAGGAATAGAGAGGGTAGAGTGAGCTTGTTTGAAAGCAGGTAAAAGATGGAGAAAAAAAATGACTGTTTTAATGTGGAAACGTCTCCGGTGTCCCCTAGACTCTGCCCTCCTTACGGTAGACAGGTTTAAGACTGCATCCCTAAACAGAGCGACACAGTGATGTAATTTTTTTGCAGCTGTTGCAGTGCTAATTTCAATGGGGTCATTTTAAACACTACGTTAACATAATTGTGGGCTTGTTTCATGTTTCACACGCTAGGCTAGTAATTAATTTGGACTAATCAGGTTTTCTTATTTCACGCTGTACGTTTGTAAACCCTGGGTTAACGGTCTCATTTGCATATTTACAAGGTTAATAACACTGATTGGACAAGTACAGCACGTAGCGAGCGTGTGGCCAGTTTTTATAACAGCTTGACCATCTGGGTAAACGTCGACATGTAAAGCTCCTCTGCTTGTCTTATATGTTCTTAAAGATTTGGAAGAAAAAAATGAATGAAAATGCAGGAGCATTTGACATCACTTTTCAGATTTTTTTTTTTCTCTCTTAGACGCTAAACACAATGTGAGAAAGTTGTACAAGTGTTGTATGAATATCTAATGAAGTAAACACTGGAGAAGGTTATGATATTGGCTGTTGTTAAATAACTGCAGTGTTTTACTCTCTATACCAGGGGTTTTCAAACTGAAAGAGGGCCATAAGGGAGTGCTAGGGAGAAAGTTTAGAGAAAAATACTAAATATTTTTTTATGTGTGT
>JAUCMR010000028.1:4437201-4447785 GCA_032357425.1 Enteromius argenteus | reverse complement strand
TTGAATACTGAGGTGCAGTTACAATGTAACAACATCAGATGTTGATTACGTCTAGGGAATACACATAATCTTTCAATTGTAAACAGTAATTTAGGTCTTAAGTGAAAGCAAACAGCTGAGAAAGAAATCCTGTGTAACAGTACAGTGTTTCCCATACATTGATTTATTTGTGGCGGCGCACCACAATATCAATACTTGCTGCCACAAATACATTTTTCAAAAAGCTTTGACTTCATTTAATAAACATGAACAGTCTTCAGAAAGTTATTTTCATTTTATCTTGCATGTAATGTCTGATAAAGCAACGTTTGTGAGCGGAGCGCTGCTTTGTGTGCAGTGTCACCAGGGAAACCTAATCTCTACCAGGACAACAGCGCCTCCCCTTGGCAGAGAATGAATTTTTATACATGCTGCCACACATAAAGTGCAAGTCTGTGGGAAACACTGCAGTATATTGGATCCAGTCTGTGGATGTGGTGTAAGATATCGCCAAACTCTTATTAATGATACAATTCTTATTACAATTTTTATTCTGTTTTAGAATTTAAAAAAAAAGATAATTTATGGATAAGCGGCATGAGATCTCATGTTAAATGTCTTTGGTTTAGAAATACAATTATTATACAATTATACAATTATTTTACAATATGCTAATAATCCATAGACCTAAATTTATATGCACTCTATAAGTAACTAAATGTGTGGTCACATTTACTATTTTTTTTGTTTTGTTTTTTTTGGTGAATTTGCACTCATTTGAATATGAAACCACACAATTGGGTATTCAATGAGGTCCAAAGGTTTGGCCAGAAAGTGATGTTGTGAATAACTGGCTGAAGATTTAACTTTAACTTTATAGTTTCACTGACTTTCTTCTTTTTTTCCCCACAAGCTTAACTTTTTTAGTGCTGTTTTTTTTGTCTTGGTAATAGTTTTAGTTGGCAATAATAACCTCGCCGAGGAGGAGCTTGAGTGATTAGGAAAGAGATTGCTCTGAAAAGAGAGAGTGAAAGAAGGGCCTCATCCGTTCTTTGCCACATTTTCACTCAGTCAGCACACTCATTTGGTCTCCACCTCTCCCTCAATCTCCCTCTCTCTAGCTTTCATTCCTTCACAGTCTCTCTCCTTTTGCTCTTCACTCTGTATTCCTTCAGAGGATTGAGTGTAAACGCTTGCATCAGCCTCCCCCCTTCTGTTTGATGAAGGGATGCGGGTGTAGAGGAACTCGCCCAGGCCTGGATGCGTTTGTGTTTGAACTACTGTTGTAGCCAAGTTCATCAGGCTCTTGGCGCCTTTCAATTGGGAGGTCAGATTCCCTCTGCAATAATGCGGTCTTGCTATTTCACCCACACGTAATCTCAAACTGTTGTATAGTTGAGTAAAAAATAGCCATTTGTGTTTCACACACACAGAGAGAAACACACACTCTCCCACCCACTATGTGTTATAGATGACTCGACACTAAAAACACTGATTTCAGCATATGGTCCGAGTGAACTAATCTTAACAATCTGTTGCAGTAGAGAATTGGATACCTAGGAATGGTGCTGCTCTGGCATTAAAATATTTCTCTGTAATGGATCCAGTCTTTACTGATCCCTGTGCCACCGTGAAGGCAACTGGTTATTACAGCAGAACAGTTCAGTAAATACCAGCGGGACTCATTGGCACAAGCTTTCCTTATCCACTCATGGCCATCAAGAACCGGCTGCAGCTTCAGACTGATTTAAGATGACAAGCAACGGGAGCATGCCTGCCTCCTTCAGAGTGTGCCGGCCTACATCCGTTGCACAGAAATGCCATGGTTAACGAGAATGTTCTAGTCATTACGGTTCATGCAAGGCTTTCCCATATTCCCTTATCTTATCGCTCCAATATCCCTCAGAGCACGAATTCATTTTGCTTTGATACAACAAATGAGCATGGGTTTATCTTGCCAGACTTTACAGAACTGTTGACTTGTTTCAAAAATAGTAAATACTAACCAGTGGCGTGTGGCGAATCCCCCCTTCCGTGGTAACACGAATCAAGACAGGCAATGATTAGGAGGTTATTTTGGCCATTTTTCCACCTTTTTGTCTTGATTTTGCACATTCCATGCTGTAATGCATTAATCTTTTTAGATGTTACGAGCAAAATTCAGTCGTTTAAATGGAAATCTGCGCAATTAGGGCAGAAAAGGTCCTGTGGAGATTTCACTCATGTAGATGTTGGTCACGCATATTTGATGAAGGATGTTTTTTTTTTTGCAATTGCTCAGTAATATTTTACTATTGTCACTGCTTCTTAAATGTACAGTGGGTTTGAATTAGAAAATTATGCTTTGAACCAAATGAAACCATGCAACCAATATGTTGTTAATTGCTTTTTTTTTATTGGATCATCTGAGGCACTTTCTTATGTACTAACATGTTAAAAAAACTGAATACTCATTGCACTTGATGGTTTTCCTGTGTTCATTTTTGGATATGAAATGCTCACATATTCTAGCATTGTCATTGTGATTTGACATTCAGGCTAGATCTGAGTTCTGGAGGCATGATCTGTTTTTAAACTGTCATTTAAGACAGCCTAAAGTGGATTGTTAGTGGATATATTCAGCTGTCAGGGCCATGCATACAAATATCAGGCTTCACTTGGTCACAAAAAGCTAGGATGTCAGAGAATTTTAAAATGGTCATTTCCAGGGCTGGAAAATTCAAAGAAATTAATTGAAAGAAGTTCTACAAAGGTCATGGGAATCTCGAGCGATTTATAAATGTTTCTATCTCAAAAATATTTTATTGACTAGATGTCTAGATTCCTTGCTCTTTGCGGGAGTGTCATTTCTATAAAATGATTTGTAAAAATCCTTGTCTGGTAATTAGTCTTGGGGATTCATTGGTCAGAAGTTATAGAAACTCCTGTAATGGGGACAGGCAGACCACAGATGGTCTAATGCCTTTTCTGTACAAAAATGAGAACCAATCCATTCTTGTCCATCCATGTTTGTTATTAATTATTAAAAAACAAAATTCGAATGCGTGTGCCTGAATGGTTCAGAATGTGAGTTGTGGCTAAAGACACATGTCTCTTTGCACTCTCTCTTTCTGTCTGCTGCAAGGCAGTGATATTAATTCCGCTAATCTGTAGTCTCAGGGGCTTTTGGGCATAATTAAGCAGTTGGATTACGGCTCATTTGGGGGATTATATTCCTGCATTAATCTCTCACAGTGGCCCAGGTTTATCTCTGGTTGGTTGGGTGGCTCCCTCCTGTCCTGTCATGTTCCTCCCACTTGTAGCCTTGCATTTTCCCACCCTGTTGCTGAGACAATTAAATACATCAGACATGCCGCACCATTATTTTGCCCACCTTCTTACCCGCCATTTCTTTTTTTTTTTTTTTTTTTTTTTTTTGTCTTTTCTCCTGACAACCAACCATCGATCTATGGCTTTGTTCACAGTTCTTCCAATTCCAAGTCCAATCTGTAGGACCAACTGTCCCCACTGTCATTTAACAAGTGATGAAATCACATCCATTTGTTCAAACAGTTGAGTGAATATCCACATATCTACACGGGTTGCCATATTAATGACTTTAGTCTATGCACTATGCCAAAAAATATGAGAAGAGCTGTCGATTCATCAGAGGGTAGAAAACTTTTTGATATTTTACAGCAGTGCTGAACTCATGAGGCGCATCAGACATCATAAATGTCAGATTTTTTTAAACCGCATATGGATATGATTCAGATTAAGGCTGCAAATTTAGATTTATTTGAATAATAATTGAATCTGTCATTTTAAGATTTTTAAAAGTCAATTTTTATTTTCAGTATTTTATAAAGAAAATAAAATAATAATAAATTTACCGCCTGCTCAGTGCGTGTGAGTACTAAATAAATTAGGCTATGCTATACATTGTGCAAAAAAGGATCAAAGAGACCAGTTCTTGCTATTAACTAGTTGCTTTTTAGTATGACTATTGGTAACATATTATCTGTTTATTAAGACTTATAAAGCAGTAACTCTGTATGTTCATATTTTATATCCCTTATCCTACCCAAGTCTTAAACCTAAACTACTAATTTGCTGCTTATTAATAGTTGAGGAAAAAGTCATTGTTAATGGTTTGTTAATAGTGAGAAGTGGACCTTAAAATAAAGCGTGGCTAAATATAAATAAATTTTCAAACATGCCACATAAATAAAATAAACCACTGTATTTTAGATGTTGTTTTTTTTTTGTCCACAAATATGCATTATTTACTAATGTAAAGTGGTATAAATGGCAGATTGCTTTATTGATTGATTAAAGGATTTTTATTCTTTACCACATTTTAAAACTTGCAGGTATTTACAACGAACTCAAGATCAACTTTGAAGTATAAAACCATAATTTATCATTTTCATTAGCAATGATTAATGATTTGATTAAATTATTGAAACCAAAGTTTAGATCAATTTTTAATCTTAGATGTTCAGATGTTGCTGCCTGTGTGTACAAAGCCTGTGTTAGCCAATGGTACGTAGAACAAATTTTGGGACAATTCAAGGCTACGCTGCTAAAAAAAAAAAAAAAACCTGGGCTTAGCTAGTTTAAGCTGGTCTAGCTGGTTTTCAAGTGACAAAATCCCTTTAAAACCACCAATCCAGACCAGCTGGGAGGAACGCAGTGGGGATTGATATCAGAGTGTCCTTGTGTTTCAGCGCACAGGCTGTCTCAGATCAGTATTCAGCATGGCTACACCTTACCATCTGATTCAGCACTGCTTCTCTCCTGAAGGTTGATTGAAAGATCTCTCTCTTCTCTCCCTTCTCCACATCCATCTTTACCTCTCTGCTCTGTCTCTTTGGATATGCCTTATATTCCTGACGGTAGTTTAAAGCACACATCAGTAAATATGCACTTTGATGTGCTGCAATGGGACCGTGTGGGTATGTGTGTGACAGTTGCTGTGCTCCCTGGAGCGCTTGCGCTCTCTCTCTCTCTTCCTTTCGCTCTCTCTGTCTTTATAAGATTTTCTGTTGTGTATTGTGAGTTGAGCATTCAAACGTGGATGGACAGATACACAACAAACACACACAGATTAAATGACTTGTGGTTCCTGCAGAGAGGGATGGCAGTCAGACGATGGGGATTTCTAATTGAGTGGTTTGCTGTGAAGAAGCTTGTTTTGCTCTTATCACTCTCTCTATCTGTCTTTCTCGGTCTCTCACATACGCATACTGATTCAGATTACCATCTTCTTCATTATTAACATCAGAGACCAAGAGACAATCCCATGAGGACATTTGAGATGTTCAAAACTTCAAAATGCTTAATGTGGGAACCTTACGCAGTGAAAATGTAGTTTTAAAAACATGTTTTCTGTGCTTTTATTTTATTAAAACCATATTTACAGTTTACAACAGCTTTTAGTTTTATTTATTTATTTTAATTTATATAATTTGACTTTACCATTTATTGTCCCCCTTGAGGGGCAATTTGTTTTACAGCGATGGAGAACAAGTTCATAAAACAAACAAATACAAAACACCACAATACATTGAATATTTATAAATATAAAAAAATTACAATAACCTAAAAATGTACCTTTTTCCTACTTGAATTGTGCTGGGACAAAATAAAAACATATTTGTTCCATGTGCTTTTTTTTTATCTAATACTTTATTTCTGCTTTCTTCCAATAAATGAATTATGAATCATACATATTATTTTTAAGTTGTAGTAAACAGTAAGAACATTGAGGTAAGTTTATAGAGAATATTATTGTGGAGCTGTGGTGCTCAAATAGATGGTGTGTATATATATGTTTAGTCTGTCACGCATCCCCTATATAATATTTATTTTCCCCTCATACTGTTGACAGACATTCGTAGACATATCTGAAAATAAAAAGAGCTCTTGAGCACAGCTCTTGAAATTTTAATATCGACACTTATCAGATGTTCTATACCTGCATATAACCTTTTAATTTTTTTCCTTATTTATTGGAAGATTTGTGCCACTTTATGTGATTGCATCCTTATTTTCCTGAGATATAAGCGAAGAGCGGCATCAATTATGCTTAACAGGTGTTTGATCTGTTCTATGTGCGCTCTCTCTCAGACTCTGACAGTTAAAAGGCTCTGCAGATATTCAGTTCCTCTTGTTTGACTTCCTCTTAGATGGTCCTTTTATGTGTTTATGTGCTCACAAGCTTGTCTCAATCTGGTCTTCTCTCTTTTACATTCAGCCTGCGTCTCCTTCAAGCTAGGCCGTTTCAACTGTCACCTTTATATTGATCTCAGCTTTAACGGCACACAGAGCCGTATGCATGTTTGTGTGTGAATGTAACACTTGGATAATTTTCCTCTTCCCTTTCTCAGCAACTCCTGCGAGAAATGCAGCAGATGGCCAGCCGACCATTCGCCACCATCAACGTCGCCTTGGAGACGGATGAGGAGCCGCCAGACCTGATTGGTGGAAATGTGAAGGTTAGCGTGACCTTTCGTGTGGTGACATCAGAGTGGCTTTAAGAGGGAGTGCAGTTACTGCATATGTTAATGTTGGGAACAAACTGAGAGCTGAGTCACTGGCTCTTTTCCAAAACCCAGTGAGCTGCGTCACTGTCTGCTGTCTACATAAACAACTGCCTTCTAAAACGGCAACTGAAAAAAAGTCATATGATACTATTCATAGCCAGCAGCTCTTATGGTGTGTACACACCAAAAGTGAATTTAATTGTTTGTGGGAGTAGATCATGTACAAAGTCAATACAAAAACGCAATTGATTCAAATGCACATAACTGTGCCTTCCGTACAAGTTGGAAATTTTTAGCAAAAAACTTGAATAGCAATACAGATTTCCCACTTAGTTTCTGCTTTAAATTGGTTAATTCGAGTAGTTTGATTACAAAAGATGTTGCTAAACTATGATTCAGTGCTCAAATAAACATAAATATTAATACAATAACACTTAAAGATTCACAGCTACAGTCAGTTTTTCACTAAATGCAATAAATTATCAGTTATGATGTCCAGTTTGCTTTGCTTTAAAATGTTAAACTCCGCTGATGTTGTCAATTATACAGGGAAGTGTTTCAGAAGGGCTTTTACACACTTGTAGTAGTTAACCTTGAGTCATTCTACATCTCTGGTAAACTGAATCATGAGTAATTGTGCACCGCAGCCCTCTATGCACCCTTTGGCAATAGAACTGCCATTGGCTAGTGGATTTCTTGGTGTACTCACCAGACTCGACAGATATATATATATAAATATATTATATAGATTGGAATCTGATTTTCTTTAGTAGTGGGCGGGAAAAAGGTAACCCATATGAATGTCTCTTCATAAAGAGCTGTCATTTTCTAAAGTAACCAGCCGGCAGTGCTTTCTGTTAGTCTTAAAGGTTGAATAATTTCCATATAACTCAAGAGAGAATAATAGTTTGCATGTAACGTGTCAATTCTTCATGGTATGTAAGACTATTCATTCTCTTTTTGCATATGTAATAGAAACAGATCACTCATGTAAGTCACTAGAGTTTACACAGTACCCTGCACACCCTATGATATCAATGGAAATAGTGCAAGTGCTGCTCTATAAAGTGATGATAGATGTTACTTAGCCAACTACCCTTGGATAAATACAGCACACAACTTAGACGATATCGGTTGCATTGTATCCATGATAGAAAGAGGTTTCTTTTCATTATTTAGTCTTTATATTGCATCACATGCAGTACAGATTTCAAACTTGGTTTCACAACTCGGGGAAAAATATAATTTCTTTTTCCGATGAAGATTCATACTATGCTGAAAAATGGTGCAGAATGCACAGATATGGGGAACTGGGGAACTTGGTACATTATGAAAATATTTACATTAAATATTAACAACAGGGCCCAAACTTCGCAGTTGACGGAGTTATTTTTCCATGCAGGCTACATTTTCATGCACCTACTAAAAATAGGAATTGAGAGTAAAAGATCGATCATGGTATTTTAAGAATTGATATGTAGAAAGTTGAAATAAAGACTGTGATTAATTTGAAATTCTAGGTTTTACTCAACACTATAAGGGAAATAATTCTATTGATTTTAAAGTATTAAATAAAATATATTTGCCTCAAATCACAAAGCTCTCCAAAATGAATTCTGGGAATGTATCTTTAGAGGATACATGTGATACCACCTGACAACTTGGCCAAAATGAGGTACAGTATGAGGCAGATTTTTGAGAATGTGCCTCGAAAGTTGTCTTGTTAGGTAGCTCACTAGATTTTAGAACAGAACTTCTGTGCTTTTAAGTCTCAAACTAAGCCTCTATGTTTTCAGGTACTCAGCAACTTTAAAACCATCACACTTCCAGTGTCTAGTTTTGACAGCTTTAATTCTGTTTACTTTACTTTCAAGACCTCTTGTCCCCTGTTATGAGATTTGCAACTAATAACTGCATTACATAGTATAAGAGCTATATTTGATTTCAGGAATTGTTGGATTGTAATTACTGTTTTGCTTTGTTTGTTGTCCTAACACTGTAATGACAGCCCCAGAGTGAAGATCCAATTTAGATTTACCTCTTTCCTGAGTTCTCACTCCTGCTCCATCAATGTCCTGTGCTCACTATCAAGGTTTAAAAGTAATTACAATCCAGCCATCCTTGATAGCAGAACACTATAAATGCAGTTATTTCTCTCAAATCTCATAGAAGCACCCAGAGGGTGTGAAACTAAAGTAAACACGACTAGTAAACCAAAAGCGATGCACACGGGAGATCGGTGGACGTCAGAATATTCAGTGTTGTAGTTTGTGGCCTCTGACACATTTAGTATACGTCTGCGTTTTCTCTCACTCACTCACTCCCTGTCATTCTCGTTTTCTTTAATTATAAGAGTTAATTATACAGAACCTGTCTTCTGCTTGCTCAGTCTGGTTGCCTCAGATAATCGCCTGAGCAGAAACCTAACGAATGCATATATATATATATATATAAATAAATAAATGCATACATGCAGCAATACGCCCCTCCATACTCATGCCCATGCTCTCAGAGGCTGTAATTGAATTTTACTAGGAGTTTCTTCTTTTTGTGTGCTGGAGGAGTAGGTGTGTGTGGCGTGAAAGATAAATGCCGTTCCCCCCTGCGCTGAATTGACAGTGGAAAAGTGCGAGGAGGAGGGAGATAGAGAGGAGTGAGGGGGTGAATTGGCCTCGGTAGGATAAGAAGTGGCTTAAAGAGAAGAATATATGAAGAGAAGGTCGGATGAATATGCAAGTGTGGTGTATAGAGGGGAGAATGCGTGAATGAGGGGTTGGAGAGCTGCAGTAAGCACGCAAACACTCAGTCATTGAAAAGTCTTTTTGATGCATATGTGCTAATATCACGCATCCACACAACACACGCTGGGGAAACTCGGCAGTTAAGTAAAAAGAACAAGTGCGTGTGTGTATAAAAGGGTTTATGTAAGGCTTGGAACTAAGGGCAAAATGAGAGTGTGAAATGGGTCAAAGCTGGAATATGATTTGTGCGTGTGTTCAAAAACAGAAGGTCATGTGCTTTCAGCCCTGCTCAACACATGCATAAAAAATATAATGTTTTTTCTGTATGTATCATGGTATTCTTTAAATCACTGTACCTTGGAATATAGCCATCGTTCCAGTACACTGGTATAATATAGGTTGTAGGTATATAATAAAATGTAATTGGGAAACATTATAAATTAAATCTAAGTCTTTTCCTTTAAATAATTTTTGGTGCAGTTGTTTTGCTACTGTTAAAGGCACACCATGTAAGGTTTTTGTTATAAAATATCCAAAAACCACTTGCACAGTGTTATATATTTCATGCAGTTGTGCAGTTCCAGATATACATAATGAACCGTCCCTGTTCATTGTCGCCTGTCAAAGATGCAATATCCGCGCTATCCTTGGTTTCCGCTTATGAATACTGCGGCAACAATCGTGGACAAATGCAGAAGTGGTAGTTATTGATTGTGCATTTCTATATCATGGATCATGATTGCACTGTCCCCAATACCAAAAAACGTAGATGTATACAAACCGAGGCAAGAAGATATTGAAACAAATAAACGAGAACAAAGATTGTTGTGGGGTTTCCGAAATTGAGAGAGCTTCTCGAAAACCTCGGACTGGATAGAGACTCTGTTCTCGCGTGTTTTTAATACATGGGTTAAGCAACTATATATTATTCACTGTGCAAGCAATAGTCATGTACAGGTGGTTAGGTGATTAAACAGATATAAATAAGCCTTTCATCCGTGAACATGATTTGTGAAAACGACACATCAAAGTGTTCTATGCTCTGTCATTGTGTCATAGAACTTCGCCTCTGTAGTGGTGAAAACTTACATATTGTGCCTTTAAGAGGTGAAGAGGCTAAAATTATAATACAGCCATTATTATAATACTGTCAGAACTGTCCATGTACAGTGGGGTCCAAATGTGAGATCAGTGAAAATCCTACTTTTGTTAAGTATGTTGAAATATTGTTGAAAATTCAGCTTTGCTAAATATTACATTTTAAAATATATTAAAGTAGAAAACTACTGGAACTGTAAATTTTTCACATTGTACTGTTTGTTTATTTATTTATGTAT
>JAUCMR010000028.1:4407388-4433707 GCA_032357425.1 Enteromius argenteus | reverse complement strand
AATCTCACTGCATTATTACAATTAATGACAAAAATAATGTTTGGAAATGTAAACTGATATTTCGCTACCGCAAAAGACCAACTTAAAACCTTTTTTTGTTGGTGAAAATAATAGTGGCCTAAGACTTTTGCACAGTACTGTATATATATTCCATAAAATGACAGGACCCAGGAAGTCATCATTTGGACTCATTAACCGCATGCCGTGAGTACATCATGTAAATATTCTATTTCCTCAGTTTTTACACAAGCTGTAGTGGGGCCTGCATTGGTCAAATTCAGCCATTTAACTCCTTAAGCAAAATTATTTCAAGTGATATTTTTTTTTGTAATGGATATTATGTAAATGATAGCTTTTATGACTTCTTTTTAGTCTAAATGTTTTTCACATTTTACTTGGTGTTTTTTATTTATTTATTTTAATAATTTTAACATTTTAAACACATTTACAGCTTAAAGAGATTCACTCAAAAAATGAAAATTCTATCATAAATTACTCATCCTCATGTCATTCCTAACCAGTTAAGACCTTTGTTCGTCTTCGAAACGCAAATTAATATATTTTTGATTACATTAGAGAGCTCTTTGAACCTGCACAGACAGCAAGGGATTTTCACATTGTCAATTTTAACAATGTCCTTACTAACTTACTGGGCCATAAAACAAGTTGTCACAAAACTTAGTTACCAGCATATTTTAATCTTTAATCTTCTCTTTTGTGCTCAACAGAAAAAAATTCTGAAATATGACAGAAAAAAAAAAATGTGCTCAAGTGTGATTTGGTGGTTGCGTCCATGTTTTCGTCCTCCCATGTCAAGATATCCTTCAGATTTTCTTTGAGTATGTCTTGCAGCAATAGCACAACACTGTTACATATGGCGTTTTATTTTGTTGGGGGTTGTTAGTCTGAAGGGCAGTGTAGATGTGTGTGCTGACCCAGACGATGCACATAGGTGACAACACAACGACTGCTCCAAATAAATGAGGGTTACTTCACTCCCTCAGTTACTCATTACCCCCTCAGCTTGAGCTGATCGGCAGGCCTGCACCCACAGACATTACATCAGTCATTCATGAGGCCCCTCTAATACTTAATTCCACTTTTAGCTAATAAGGTAATAATTTCAGCTACTTTTAAGAAATAAATCACATTATTTATTCCAAACCAACATCTATGACTTTCTCCTGTGGGGTGAGCAAAAATGCATATAAATATTAAAGAATCTTCTCACAGCAATACTGCATATAAATATTTTCAATTATCGTCTTTTACCATATTAAAATCGATTTCTCAGGTTTCCCCCCAAAAATCAATGCGTAACGAACATACTATATGTACATATTTGGACACACAAGTATTATTCTGTACATCTGTATCTGACAGGTTTATTTTTCAGGAAATAACAAGTAAAATCCACAATTTCCACCCATTTGACAGAATGCTTTGCCTCGTTTTGTGATGCAGGTCGCTGATTGGTCAATAGTCTCTGAAGGTTGTTAGAGGTCAACGCATTTATTTTTCACTCACCTTATTTGTCATCACAGGACACTTGAGAATAAAAAAGCAACACAACTGCAGATGTCGAGTGCTCATAGGATGGGGGCGCAGAAAACTGCCGTCAGTCACTGGAGAGAATCAACAGACCCTCGTTGTGCTCATTTTGATTGGAGGAGACGAACAGTGAGTAGGAAAATGGGATTAAGCTGCTTGAATTCACATGAACAGGTTGATTTGTGCTTCTTTTTCCATAAGCAGTTTGATGCAGTATTTCAGACACCCATATTCACTGGTGAAGTATACAAGAACTGCTCAGTGATCATGGCATTCATCAAGATACTTAAGCTCTTCTGCTCTTCATATCCGTGCCACTTTCTCAGCAAACCGTGCCCTCCAAGACTGCTGGAAGAAACGGCCTACATCTAAACAATACAGCCACATTACAAAAATAAAGAGCGTCTCTGTAACCCACTGAAAGAGCTCTCATGGCAGACACGTTTAGTGCATTACATCAGTTTCCTTTCTCTTACCGCTTATTCTTGTGCTTCTTCGAGCAAACATCACAAAACACACTTCTATCCAGGTGAATATACAGCGCACGTATCAACACCATCCTTTTGAGAGAGCTGGGGAAAAATAGATATTCAGTTATGGATGATGAACAGGTAGAAATTTGTTGTTTTTTGTTTTTTTCTTTTTTTGTGTGAAATTTGTAACGTAGCCACCTGTCGACTACGTTTCAGTCGCTCGCTTTGAAGAGAGGGGGGTTTATCTTACACAGGCACCATCTTCAGTTCAAATTAAGAGAGAGAGAGACACACACACACAATTATTTAAACCCTTGAAATCAGCCGTGAACACCCAGACAATGAATCACTATGTTGCATTAAGGAATGGAGCAGGGTTTCATATATTTAGAGAGTTTGGTGGTTTTTGCATCCTCTCCGAGCGAGTTATTGTGATGTGGAAGTCGAAACTCATGAATACACGCACGCTGTCCCAGTTCTGTGGTGCTGTGATTGGTTGCTTGATTTCAAAGTTAGAGAGCCAGCAGCAGGAAGGGGAGGAGCCACATTACCACGGCCAGGTGGGCCGCTGCAGGACTGGCGTCATAGAGATCAGGGGATGGGAGTGTGGAGTCGCCCCACAGTCTGTCTTTCTCGTTCATCTGCAGAACAAAAAGAGCAAATGAGAGCTATTTATACAGGATATGCTGTTGCTTGCATTTCCTATTAAACTAATCATAATAAAATAAAAATAATAACAAACCTTGGAATGTAGAGACTGACCAATCAGAATCGAGTATTCCACGAGGCCGTGCAATAATGTAAAATATAATTACAGTTTAAAAAAAACTGATATCTATTATAATGGCTTTTTATTCCTGTGAAGGCAGTGCTGCATTTTCAGCCACCATTGCTCCAGAAATCACTCTAATATGCTGATTTTTATTCCACATTTTCGATTAATTATATTTTTCTGATTTTTTTCACCAGTATTCTTTGATAAATACAAGTTCTAAAGAATATCATTTATATGAAACAGAAATCTGTTGTAACATTATAAATGTACTGCACTTCACAGAGAAAAAAAATACTTCTTTTAGAAAATAATCGCAGTAGTGTAGGTTACGCGACAAGTTTCATCCCCAAAAGACATGAAAAAAAAATATGGAAGAGAAAAGAATGTGTGCCTGATTATAAATACAGGTTTAGTTGAGCGAATGATTGATTCCAGAGAGCACGAAACATTCAAAATGGAATTTTAAATAATAAACAAATTTGCCATTGTGTTGCAATCACCACTTAAATCCATATCCAGATCTGAAAATCTGGATCCTGATTGAAATCAGTTGAGAGCAACTGCGTCAGAAAACAACAACTAACTACAAGCCGGTTTACAGCTGGTCTTCCAGTCTGGTCCAGACCATCTGACAAATCCCCTCTTTAATTTCTTAAACCAGACTAGTGTGGTAAGCTTGGCCAGGCTGGGAAACAAACAACAGTAATCAATAATGTAGGCTGGTTTACACTGTTTCTTTTAGCAGGGAGACTATAACACACATCTATGGCTTTGTTCTGACAGACATGAAAAGCATATCTGACTCCAATCCATTTAGCTGTTTGCACTCTGAACAGCAACAAAAGAGAAAGAAATCCAATTCTTACAAACCCAAACCATATCCATATGTGATTTGAAATCCGATTAAAACGGTACACATTTTTTCCAAATGCGTTACAGTCTGGACAATCAGAATAGATTTTTAGTCATTTTTGCGACACAATATGTATGCAGTGGAATACACAGTGCAAATCTGTGTTCGCTCAAAAGAAAGCTCTGACGTGAATGAATAGGGAACATGAATGATCGGTTTTGCCCGGTTTGAAATCTAGCAGGAACACAACAATTTAGAATTTCAATAGGAAGGCATCGGGATAGAGGCCTGTACCTGTGTGGGCATCTGTGGACGGAGGATGTTCTGCTCAGTCTCCATGCCAGAACCAATGGTAGTAGTGGTGGTCTCGGTGCTGGTAACTAAGATCTGGTTGTAAGTGTTTGTGTTGGAGCCTGGAGCTTGGTTGGTCGCAGATTTCAGGTCTGTGTCATTCCCGAAAGCCAGGATGGCGTTCTCTGTTTGAAAGGAGAGGAGAGAGTTAGATGAACACGTCTGGAAGGCAGTCATGCCTCAGTTGGCTTTCTCTTTCAGACGTGTCTCCCTTTCAAAATGGGTTTGGATTTCGTCAGAATGCTTTCCTACAATAACAACAACAAATGGGTTTGGAACGGGCTTTATTGTCACTGTTTCTGTTTGTAACCTGCAATTGCTGTTATATGTGGAATTATCATCTTTACATGGGTTGTGTACCATCTTTGAATCTATAACCCACATAAGAATTTATGTGGGGTGGGGGGGGGGGCAGAGAGAACTGGCTTATATATATATATATATTATCCAGCATAAATGTTGACAACAGCATTCAGAATCATAAACTCCATCTGATTCATGCTCTAAATATAGTTTGCTTCTATAGTAGAATATACATCCCTATATTACCAATTGGCTAATCCTGCCCTCCAGAAATATAAAAAAACCACTTGTGTTTCTTAACGGTTTGGCACTCGTCCTTATTTCTTTGCCCGTGTCTTGCATTTTCTTTCTTATCTTTTATTTTCGTTCAGTGTGTTTTCCCTTGGGAAAGATTGGATGCATAAAATGGAGTGTGTGCTTCAGTGTGCCTCTGTGCGTGTGGGTTTGAAAGAAGTTTGATTACTTCTTGTATCTTGATGTTTAAAGCAAATCTTACCTGTACTAAAACACCTGTGTGTATTCATTTTGAAATATTCTTTACATGCACTGGCAAAATTGCTTTCGATATTAAATCTAAATACAGATTTCCATTTACACTCCTCTTCATTTCCCCCTTCTTATTGCCTATATAGAGCGTATTTGAGACTTATAGTGACAGGCCATATGAATGATAATAATCTGAGCTGATTAATTTCCATTTGTCTAGTAGGTCACTTGTCTGAAATTACCGTGGCATGAAAGTCGCCTCAATTAAGACACAGCTGTGAGGACGGCATGGGATATAACTCCATATTTGAGTCTGATATCACTTTCTGGAGCTAAGGAAAGGGTTGTGCGGAAAAATGAAGTTTAGATTTATGAATGGCGAACAGTGGCATGGTTGAGTGAATTTTCTTAATTGAAACACTAATTGCTTAATCTTTGTGATCTTACAGCGGTGATGAAGCTAGAGAGAGAAAGAGAGTGACTTCCACAGAATGCTTTACACTATGTATAACTATGTATAATATCATTAGTACAGCGTCCTTGTAAAGCATGCCACAATCTGTCATAAATATTTATAATGGATATTGCAGCTGTGGACCATGAACATATCATTACTGTATATACTATTATAGTGTTTCTTAATATTTTAATTACTGTAGCTTTATTTTTATATTTTTCAATTTAATTTTAGTTTGCTATAATTATGGTTTTTGTTTTGTTTTTTTTGTCATTTTAGTACTTTAACTCAAAGGAATATTTCACCCAAAAATGAAAAATCTGTCATTAATTACTTAGAAAAAAAAGAACGTAATGTAACAACATCAACATTGCATTACAGGCTTGGCATGCTCGAATTTCCCGCTGAAACCTACCAGTACTACTCAAATTCCAACACATTATTACAAGCTTACCGTTGTGAATCAGGCTAAGGTAAGGAGATCATTTTGAACAATAGCTTATGTACTTGCTCAAAAATACATTTTGGAGAAGTTTTAAGCAAAAAGAAAAAGTTTATCGACACCAGCAGAAAATGTTTTTGCCTTTTTTGAGGTCCTAAAGTGTGTTCTGAAAAGCCCACTGTGCTGAAACCTTGATGTTAATTAGTTTTAATTAGTATGTTCTTGCTATTTCTTGCTTTTCTGTTTTCCATGTCTGCTAAATGCTGTCTTAGCTGGAAACTCTTGAACATCAATTGAAATAGATTAATTTATTTTCATTTCAGATGTCCAGCACGTATCACTTCTCTAAACACACAAAAGACTGTATAACTACATCCTTCATGTATTTTGAAAGGCAGGGGCAGGTTTATAGAAAAGCATTGCTTTTAAGTTTACTGTAAAGAATATAATTTCTGTCAGTTAGCCTTCACCCCAGCCCACCTAAAGCCCTCATTATCTGACATTCATATCATAACAGTCATAACACATCATAATCAGGGGAGTGTTAGCAGTGGAGTAATGTGGAGGAGTGTGAATGGTGTGAAGTTGATTAGTCTCTGAATGTTTAGCAAAACGCCAGTTGATGCTAATTGAAGCTGCCCACTCGTAGTGTTGCTGAATTACACAGAAGCAAAATAGACACTAGATAGAGCCTTGTTCATACACCGTTCATGACAGCTGCATTTTACATCATAGTCAATTCATTAAAGTACACAATTCAATTATGAGAATGAGTTTGGTTAATAGGTGATGTATAAACAGAGACCAATGCTAGACATCTAGCATAACAACGCTAGAACTCTTGAATGGCATTTAAAGGACTAGAACTGAAAGATGCGATATAAAATCTTGACATTTATCATAGCTCTATTCCATTCTTGTCCAATTTTGTACATACAGGACAATCTGAGAGTCATGTCTGTTTGTAAATGCAGTGATCAATCTCAAACAATGAGTGTGTGGCCTGTGTGGAGCCGCAGTGTCACTCTCTATCACAGCTAATAGGATATGTGTGGATGTTATGATAAGAGACTCAGAAACGGAGAGGCGAAGACAATGATTGCAAAGATATTTCATCAGTGATACTGAACATTTGGTTCCAGTATACTCTCGGTTTGCCCCACTCACTCTTTCATGCATGAAAGGCAGGACGAAATAGTGGATAGTAATCGAGGTGTGAATAACAGGAGCTATCGGTGTGGAGTTTGCGGTGAATGTTTAGAAGTGGTGATTCCTCTCTAACCTCTGCAGAACATTTGAAGCGACTGACCCTTTGATAAGCTCTGCCTCCCATCGCTCGCTCAGACCCAAAGCTACTGGTATATTTACTATTCATTTAGATAGCAGTGCTCAGCTGGCACAGCGTGTCTTTTTTCATGGACACTCAGGTTTTTTTTGAGCCAGTTATTTGCCATTAATGTCATGTGACTAATTTCTTAGAATTATTTCATGACAGCGTTGACAATACTTTCATTGGTGGCCACCCTGAGCTGTGGCTCAGGCTAAAACGACAAAAAAAGTGCATTTCACCATTAAAAAACAACAACTAAATCTGCAGCCATTTGTAACTTAAATGCACAAGGATTCCAGTGTCAGCAGTATTTTAGCTGTACTTAAACAGTCTGTTATTCTGCCTGATATTGCAAACCTGTATTTTGCAATTTTTATTATTTCTTATTCTAATCATAACGACACTTGTTTGTAATGCAAATTTTAGTTTTACTATTTCATGCACTTTATTTTTCTGATTATTTCCTTATAGTGGCTATTGGAAGTCTCACACATTTACAGAAAATAGCATACGCATTGTAACATAAGGTGAATAATATCATGTAATTACACTATTAAAGTAATTAATATTAAATATATGTTGCTTGAAAATAATCCTGATATTATTAGTATATTCAGTTTTTTAATACTTTTTTAGCCCAGTTTATTAATTACTAGAGCACATGGATCATGTGTTTAAGAGATTTTCCGTACATGCCTTTAGGAGAGAAAATATTTCTTTGAGAAACTATTAAATTACACAGTAAACATGATTAAACGCTGTAGGCTGTTTCCGAATTTAAGTAAACGCAAACACAAGCACAAAACTCTTCCTAATGTTTTTGCCACTACGGTACTATGAATTTTTTAGTTACTTTTGCTAGAATCAATACATAAATGAATAAACATTATGTTATTAGCATTTCACACACACGCACACACTTAGCAGTTACTGCTTACTCACCACCCAGAGACAGGAAATGAGCCGTCACTCTTCCTGCACATTTTTCATCAAAACACTCATCACTCATTCTGGACCGCACTCTTACGAAACATAAATTTCACGTGCCTACTACATTAGCGAATCACTGAATCACTTCCGCCTAATTCCAGTTCTGCTTGCTGTTGGCCCACTGACTTCAGTGCTATTTTCCGCAGCCCTACCGAATGAAGAAATTCTTGTAATACTTGTCCAGTATTTCACGGTGGTCCCAGAGGAACGCTGATGGTTTGAGGGCTGGTGTAGCCAGCAAAACTAGTTCAGTAACAGCTGAGGTGAGGACTAGCCTCAGTGGACTCACTCTCAAAAAGCTCTTTCAGCTGTTTCCCTCCATCCTGTGCTACTTCTGTCCTGTTTGCTACTCTCCGGCTGTCTCCGCTCCATTAGTTTTACTGCAGGGAGCCAAATTACGCTCAATTACCAAGACACCAGAGGCTGCGCTTAGGCTTGAATCAGCACACATACACACCGACCCAGCACTCCGGACCGCCCCAAGACCCTCAGATAGAATAGGGAGGGATAGCTGAAACTGGACGTTGCAATTTTGTTAATGCCAGAAATACCCTTGAGGAGAAAGATCACACTGAAGCGCTTTTGGATCAGAGCTGGAGCTAATCTCCGAGATCTCAGCGGTCAGATGCAGCACCACCCCACCTGTGAAACGGATGTGTTTACATGCCCTGTTTGTTATTAGTGGCTCAGAGATGCAGTGGACCATGAGCAGAGCACACCGCTGAAGATAACCTGTGCTCCTGATGACTGTTAATGCCTCATTACCGACACGCATTGAAACTTCATAACGTTACATCAAGAGAGCTTTCTCTCAGTGCTGCTGAATGCACAATAATAGTGCTGACTGGAAACAACTGGGTTGCAGATACGTCTCTCTGCTGACTCTTGTGTTGCATCACCTGGGTCTATTTTCTATCAATTGGAGTATATGAGTGTACAATGAGTCTGGAACAGTGCCTGCGTCCATGTGTGCAATGTATCCTTCTCCACACATGCAAAAGGAGAATGGGCTGTATTGATTATACACTAGGTGAACAAAAACCCAGATGACATCGCGAGGAAACAATGGACCCTTTGCTTTCCCATGGGAGCTCACTAAATTAAAAAATAGAAAATCAAGACCTGTCCCAATACTCACATTTGCAGCCTACTTACACAACATATTTACTGCATTTGGTACAAGTGTTTAAAAGATGCAAGTCTTTGTAGAACTGCTGAATACCTGATGAGACACTGTAACAGTGATGCAAGGGATATTTTGTAAAATAAACTTGAAATAAACTTCTGAAAAACAGACCCAGTCATTAAAAGGCAAAACATTCAGATCATTCTAGAAAATAAGTTGCACCTGACTATAAGTCACACTGGTAAATAAAACAATACATTTATTATGTATTTTAGTTCCCTAATGGTATTCACAGAACAGAACAGCAATGAAAAATATAAGGTTTAAACAAACATATATTAAAGTGGCATTTATTATAAACAACATTTATTACAAACACTAAGACTAAACATTTATTTAAAAAAATATTTAGAGCGAAACGCAAACTAGCAGCATGTGGGAAATGCACTTCACTCCATAAAGAACCATTAGATTAAAGGATCTTTCTTTTGCTGGAAAAAGGCTTTTTAGATTATTAAAATGTTCTGCACTAAGGCAAAAAATGGATTCTGTAGCAAACCTGGGAACAGGCCCAGTATTGTTTCCACAGTTGCTGTGTCAAGAACATATAGGTCAAAGGACAATGCCAAGGTATTGGATGTGTGGGAATGATGTGTGGAAATGCTACTTCACAAGCTACTTCTGCCAAGAACTGATGAAACAGGCTACAGTACTGTATATGCCACTGCATGTGGTTTCAATGCCTCCCTCTCATTTTCTCCTGTGAGCAAAAAAGGGAATCTCCAGCAATGATGGTAATATTTATTTGTTATATAGGACAGGGGAGAGGTTTTTACTCACTCAAGCAATTGTTGTCATGGAAATGGCTGAGGAAGTGGTTACACTGATCTCGGAAATTCCCGCTAGCCGCGCAAGAGCACCATGGTCCCACATTGGATGTAGAGTTATCTAGGTAGTTTGGAGTGATAATGCTACCTACAGGGAGAGAGTGAGACAGAAATAACACAGAGCATCAGTTGCAAAACAGAAAGTCAAATGCAGTGCAAGTCCACCGGTATCAAATAAATGCAGAATCCATCTGTCATAACTGAGTCATGTATTATGGGAAATATTTTCTTTTTTAGATAAAAGCCAGAGATTCTAACTTTTTGGGGATTGTCAAACCACTATTTTTTAAGTGAAGCAAACATCAAAATTAAACAGAATACATTTACAAAATTGAGTAAAATTAGTGCAAATTTAGCTGTCACTCAGACATTATACTTTTTTTTTTTAAATTCTTGCAAAAATTGCTATCAAATTTGTGCCTCTGGGACACCAAGTGGACCCTGTTCATAGAATATGATCAACACTCTTCCACCTTCTATCAGCGCAGAGACACTTTCACCTTTTTGATTTAAAATGTTTGTTGCATTTAAAGCAATCCACCTCGTATTATTCTGGAAGCCCTCAACTAAAACTGCTATGAAAAGCTCTGTCAATCTTTATCTTGTGTGGGTTACATAAGTGTGCTAGAACATTGATTGCAGAGGATATAGGTCCGTAGCTCTTAGAGCTGTGTCTTTGTTCAGTAGGGAGGGAAAATGACAGTACTTTTTCACTGTGTGAGTGAGTGAGTGTAGAAGGCGACAGCTGAAAGCGGGAAAAGTGGAGGTGCTGCACTCTAGAACTCTATGGTCTGATAGGGACCCGTTTAAACACATTGATTTCTTTTGTCCCAGAACACAAAAGCGCAACATCTTCACAACCGCTCTTGGAAAATACTGCTGTAATGACTAACAGTCAGGGCAGAGAGTCTCTTTTTGTCTTCGCTATCTCTGTATTGCCTTGTCTGACTTGTACATTTGTTAATGTCATAAACTCTTCTGTGGCTCTCTTTACCAGTGTCCTTACATGCCTTTTTGGAGTATATGAACAGTGCAGGGGAAGACTTTCAGGGTGCTGTCACTCTAATGTTTTTGGCCATTTGTAATTAGATTTCAGGTACTAAACAAAAGTGAGCCTCTAACTGATGACATATCATTTGCATCATTGCACACTCCTGGTTACATTTATTATAGTGAAATGTGTCTCATAGCTGCTTGTCTCCAAATAAATTGCCTTTGGAGAGCTGCCCACATTGCTTTTCTTGCATCTTTTGCAAAACCTGCACAGTGAAATGCTGTGAAGTATTAAACAAAAGTTTCAGAAGCTGGAATGTTCTCACCCTGAGTTGTAACTTGTTATAGTGATGAAGAGTTGCTGCTAGTTATGGAGGTAGTTATAGTTGATGACACAGATGTACAGCAGATCAGACCCAAACGTACCTGGGTCCCTACTGAGCCACCGTCCCAAACAACAGCTTAAATCAGGAGTGGCCAAAATTGCTCCTGTAGGGTCACTGCACTGCATATTTGAGCTCTGACTCTGACCCTAAATGAACAAGCCAATCAAGATATTCTGGACCTCTACTGCAAATATGAAGGGTTTTCCATTTTGCTTTTAGACAAACTTGACTGTCAATGTAGGAATAAAAGTATTTGAAACATTCTTCAAAATATCTTCTTTAGTGCAATGCAAAAGGCATGCATGTTTGTAATGAGGTTTGTAAATGCGATGCATGTACTGGTGACAAGGTTTACTAAACCCCTGAAAGCCTGTATGTGTCACGGTGGTATTCTCTTTTTAGAATTTCACTTGTCATGGATAAGATGGTAATGCGAAGCTTGATAAGATTGCAATGGCCACAATTTGAATCTCCCTGACTGGTGTATGCGATAAGCCAGGTTGGACTACGTTGCCCAGAGTTCTCACCTATCAGGCCGGTGTACGCAACAAGGCAGGCTCCGTAATTTTCTTGTCGGCAGCTGCTGGCAGTAAGATCGGAGGGTTGGCAGTCGTGCTGGAACTGAGCCCAGCGAGACCTGAGGGAACCACAACAGCACATCCATCATCCAGCCAGTCAGCAAACCCTCAGAAACACGCATTCCCACAAACACTTTTCTCTAGCTTGTGTTATACATGTAGATGGGGCTACTGTTTTGTCCTCTTCTGTTCTGTTTAGAAAGCTTTACACCAACACTCTCCACTCCATTCTATGCCATTTTCTCTTTTTTTCAATTCCCCCCTACATGTAGTCTGCACAGTCCTGATCCATTTGTTTTGCTCTCATTTTAATCAGAGACATAACTACAAATCAGAATTCTGGAGAACTGCCAGATACTCAGCCAACTCAGCCGGCTGAGTATACTGATACTCAGGAAACTCAGCCGACAGTGACCGTTTACATGCAGGTCACATTCTGCCAGTTCTCTGGTGACCAATCAATCATTTAACCAGGTCAGTCTCAGAGGAATTACCCACATTCCCTGCTGATTTCTTATGCTAACTGGCTGTTGTGGCCGTAAGTGATCTCCTCTTCTGTAATGTGTTGTGTCAGCAGAGTGTTCGCTTGGTGTGTGAAAGCGTGATGGTTGATCGATGGCAAAGACCGATGAAGGCCTTTGTGTATGTGATGTGAAAAGAGGGAGGCTCAAATATGACCACTCAAACTCAGCTCTATTGAGAGCTTTGCAGAGTGACTGCAGCTGTCAGACTCGTGTGCTTGTTGGATTTACGATGTTCTGTTTGTCCGTAGTGAACAGATAAAGTAACGAAGTGTAAAATCCTCCTATATATTTATTACGCTTATGATGTACACTCTTCTATCTATCCTGTACAGTATAACCTTGATTTTGGGCATTATTGTGTTTTAAAAGCTGTTGACAGCAGTTCATTACGCATTACATTCTCAGCAATGCCACAAGGGATTCTGTAGCATAAATTGTCTTCTTCAATGGCCAGATTTCATATGTACTACAATTTAAAAGTTTGGGGGTCAGTAAGACTTTTGTTTGTTTGAGAAATTCACTTTAAATATTTAAAATTAATTCAGCTCTTAGAATTATGAGAAAAAAAATCAGAATGGCTGTTAATTTGGCTTTTGACAGTTTCTTAAGAACCAAATCTGAATGTGAATTTCTGAAGGATCATGTGACTGCAGACTAAAGAAATGGTTTCAATAGCTCTTATTCAACCGTATCAGCCTCTTTGCTGCCCTCAGCAGATTTGGAGCACCCTTCTATGGGGGTTGTTCTGGCAAGACTAGTCGGTAAAGTTTGGGAACCGAGAACTGGTTCTTTCTGGAATGGATAACTTAAAAATACTGGAATTAAATGGCATTGCTAAAGAATAACTGGACCATATTAAAAGGATTGGAAACACTTGTTACATGTTACATGTACTTACATTATATTAACAATAAATTACACATAATTACATGCAAGCAACCCTAAACCAAACCCTAATCCCTAACCCAAACCATATATTAAGTACATGTAGTTCATTAATATTATTCAGTAATTAAATGTATAATTACACTGTAACAAGACACCTTAAAATAAAGTATGAAGTATTTTTGTTTAATAAAACTTTCTAGATATGACCAGAGTGTTTATTTTGTGAATTTATATAGTTTTAACACGTCCAACATGTATTCATTTCTTCAGGTTTAAAACTTTTTGAATGAGACAAAATGACTTTGTGCACCTTTTATATATTACTCTCTACAGAGCACAGAGTTTCAATCTTCAGGCCCTTCAAAAGAGCTTGATTGTATTTATAGCAGTCTATTTTCACACACAATACCCACTTGCACACATAGTCGGCCTCACAAACTCGAAGTTGTGCCAGGCAATTGGGTTTTTCCCTTTCTTCATAAGAGCACGCAGGCACAATGGTCTGGCGCCGCCGCTCTGCACAAGCCGTGTCGGAGCACGGACAGAAGAGCAGCTCATGTGTGTAGTCTGGCGGCACACGGTCGAAGAACTTTCTCAATGCTTTGCTGCAGCGTGCTCGGTTGCAGGGCCCAGCTCGAGCTGATGGGGCGATGCACGCCGACACATACTCTGTGCGTAGTTTCTGACATGTCTCATCCACATTACAGGCCTTAGCAGCATCCAAACAACGATTCACTGTTGTCATGCCCACCTCAGACTCTGAAGGGAAGAAGAGAGAGAAGCAGGCTTGTGATTCCTGGGTATAAAGAGATTAGCATGTTAGTTACACTTGCCTACTTTGGAGTACAAACAGAAAGGTAGCTGGAGTGGCTACAGTCGCTGTCCAGTGCTGAAACAGAAGCCTATACCCAAGATAACACAGAATAGCAGACCACAACAAGATTTGGCATTACTTACTATCCAACGTAACATTCTTTTCACCCACAGCCAAATATTGCAATGCACCACACCCATCTCATAAGAAAATGTTACTATTTTGCAAGATGGCAAAAGTCCTTCTGTCTCAACCTTCTTTTCCCTTTCTTTATCATTTCCTATAACCACCATATGGACATAAGCTGATTGTTGATCATTCCTTCCTTTCTTTGCTTACTCCCTTCCTCTGCTTGCTTTTTCTTTCCCTCCTTTCCTTTCTTCTTTATTTCCATCCTTCCCTCCATGCTCTCATGCTTCTTTTCTTTCTTTCATTGTTTCCTTCCATCCTTTCTTTGCTTATTTCTTTCCTTTGCTTAACTTTCTTTTTCTCTAATTTTCCATTACCTAACGAGCATCAATGAGACATAAGCAGATTGTTCTTCTATCCTTTCTTTTCTCACTTCCTTTCTTACTTTTGTTTCTCCCTATTTATTTCCATCCCTCCTCCTGTGCTTCTTTCCTTCATTTGTTTCTTCTTTCTTTCCTCTACCGCTTCTTACTTTGCATCTGCTCTTTGCTGCCTTTCTTCTTTGTTTTACTTAGTTCCTGTGTTCTCCTGTCTTTTTAAACTACCTTAAATTCTTCGCTCACTTCCTTTCTTTTTTTACGTCTTTCCCAGCTTTATTTTCCCCTTGTTATCCATTCCCTAAACCTAGCCACCAATGGGGCATAAGCAGATTGTCCTTCCCTTTCTTTCTTGCTTCTTTGCTTTCTTAGCTTCATTATTTTGCTTTTCTTCTCTGCTTTTCACTCTTTCTTTGCTTCCTTCCTTGTTTTTCTTTACTTCTTTCTTTTCCTCTTCTATTCCATTTCCTAAACTTAACTGTCAATGGGATATGAAATCATACAAATGAGATTGTACTAATTAGCCACTAATGTCAAATGCAAAATAGCTATGAATCACAATCGGAGTGTATTAAATGCACTTACAAAATCCTTCCAATTTAATACCTAACACAATTAGTTATTTTCAGAACGTCCTTGTCCAGCTGTCAGAGTAGCATGAGTATTCGGAGGTGTGATCTGGCTCATTGTTCTAATGAGGGTTGAGGTTCATACAGAACGTCTCTTTCTCTCATGTCCTAACGAAGGTTTGAGTTGGTCTGCTCTAAGTGGATGTGAGTCTGGGTGGCCTGTGTGTGCTGCTAATGAATAGAGCATGAGTGAGAATGAAAGTTGAATGAGTCTGGTCTCTATCACAGAGCAGGTCCCAGCTGAGACTGGCTGCTGCTGCTGCTGCTTCATTTTTCATATCAGACTAATGTGGGCCGCAGAGAGCCTGCCAGCATTACACTGCCATAGAGCTCGCTTTATCTCTCTCTCTCTTTTTTTCTTCCCCCATGAGCCATGGACTTTTTTAACCACTGCCCTCTTCATTGTCATCCTTTTCTTCTTCTTCACCTATATTTTAACATGCCCTATTTATCCTTTCCGTCCATTGATCCATCATTCTTTTCTTCATTTCGTCAGTTTGTTTTCTTTCCTTGTTTCTTTCTCTACTTTCTTTTTCCATTTATTGTTTTTTTCCTTCCTTCACTTCCTTCCTTTCTTCTTTCCTTTATTTCTTTTCATCTTTTTTAATCTTTCTGTTCTTCATTCTTCTTAACTTCCCTTCCTTACCTCCATCCTTCCTTGGCTTGTAAGCTTTTTTTGTTCCTCTTTTCTTGCTTTATTATATTCTTTACAGTGGTGGCCAAATTGTTCCTTCCTTCCTTTGCTTGTTTTTCCTTTCTTCTTTCCTGCTTTCTTTTCTTCTATCCTTCACTCCTTCCTCTCATGGTTTCTTTGTTTCCTTCCATCCTTTCTTTGGTTGATTCTTCCCTTTGCTTACTTTTACTTTGCTTTACTTTCTTTTCCCTTATTATTTTCCATTACCTAACATAAACATCAAAAGGGGCCACCCCATCCTTCCATCCCTCCTTTTCTTCCTTTACTTAGAATCTGCTCAAACGACAGAAATAACTGACTTAAAACCATTTTTAGCTGGTGAAACTACTAGTGTTCTAATATTTTGGCCACCACTGTATTTCTTGCTTTGCTTTCTTTTGTTTCCTTCCTTCATTTGCTCGCTTTCTTCCTTTTTATCACTCATTTTTATCACATCCATCATCCCTCCAATTATAATTTGTTGTATTTTCCTTCTTTGCTTTCTTCCTTCCTTCTATTCCCCTCCCATCTTCCTTTCTTCACTGGTCATTCCTTTCTTTCTTTTTCTTTTCTGTTCCTTTTTATGAATGCTTGTTTCCTTTCTTGTTCTTCCTTCCTTTCTTATTTCCTTCTTCTTTTCCACCTCATTTACAGTACATTCTTCTGTCCCTCCTTCCATGCTTGTTTCTCTTCATTTTGTTATTTTTCCTTGCTCTCTCTCTGTTGTTTGTTATTTCTTTCATTTTTGCTTCCTTTATTTAAATCCATCTTTCTTTTTTCTGTCTTTCCTTTTCTTTTCTTTCTTTTTTTCTTCATATAAAGGGATTCTGCTCAGAATCTGTTTGGGTGATATTACTTTCTCATCCATCATTAAGGGGTTTTGAGAGCTTGTGATCAATACTGATCCAATATTCTGGGCCCTGGTGCTCATTATATTGCTGTATACACAGATTCTAGATGTAAGTATCAGAGTTTGTTGGGACCAATCAAACAATTATTGCAGGCGTTACACTTCACACACACACGCTCACATATGAATTTAAAAAAAAATTATATATATATGTAATAGAGATAATAAAGACAAAAACAAACACATAAAGAAAAAAATTAAGCAAAAGTTCCTGTTTGGATAAGTGGGCCTTTTAATTTGAGTCTGTAATACTGTCAGAAAAGCCTGTTACAAGGTCATTATAATGTTAAGAATATATTTAATTAATTTCTCACATTTTTCCCAGTTCCTTTGTCTTTTTACTGTTATTATTTCTATGTGTCTATCTCTCCTCCCTCCCCTTTCTAATTTCCACACTTTTGTTTGATCTTTGTTGTCTCTATCGAGGCAGCTTGTTAAACGCTCAGTGTTTGAGAGTCGCGAGCAGCCATCATTAAAAGTCACGCATGAATGACCGACATTACTTTCATTACTTTGAGGAAATCATTCTCTGTCCTATCCCCAAGAGTTTAAATGTTATTTTATGTCTGTCTGCTTGGACTCAAGTGTGTATATGAGTGTGTGTGCACGCAAGAGAGATGATGAGTAAATGGATCATTATGTGCTGCCCTCGGGGTCCATAAAATTCAGCTCATGCCTTAAGCACCCCCTAAACTGCGGCTGACAAACTGACAGTTTTAGTCATGTGGCACCTCCAAAAATAAGTTTCTAAACTTGGTACAGTGCTATTTTGAGGGAACGTAATGAGATGGGAGAGATGAGAAAGCGATGAGCAAAAAACCTTGATTAGAAAATGAAATTCTGAGATAAATCATCCAACCGTTTAGTCTTTGTTAGGTCCGTCTGAGAGTCTTTGGCCCACAACGAAATGTTTGTTCTGCTCCTGACAGGTCCCTAATGCATGCCTCATTTTGTAGGAAACGTGTTTTATCATCAACGGTGCAGATGAACGCCAACTATGTTATATCCAAGTACATTAAACAAAGCGCTCATGTTTTGCTGTTGTAAGCTATTAAGCTCTGCCCTATTAATAACTCTTCACTGCTAATGCTTGGCATAGAAGTGACAAAACACATCGTGATCAGTTCCAAATATCAATTCCAACACCACAGCACATAATCGGCATAGTGTGTCTGTGCAAATCACTGACCTGCAGCGATGGAGGCCAGGCGAACATAATCAAAGCCCCGCTCGACAGGCTCATAGGGGTAATTCTCCACCAAGCTCAGCCCTGTAAACGCACACACAAACAGGGTTTTTCGTGGCTATGGTAACAGAGTATTTTGTGTCAGTGAATTAATGAGAGTGTCACAGGTAAAAGTTCAGTTTGAAGTAATGCTTCTATAATGCTAAACCGGTTAGCATATTAAAACCCAGCGTCTAATTAGCATCCATTGAAGTGGTTTCCGGGGACCGCGTGGGTGTGGGTATTAGAACTTGTAATTGCATCACTGTGTGAGCGAGTGCTTTGTATGTGACAAAGAAAAAATTATGAATATGTATTTGCTCACCATGCAGCACGGACTGCTTGAGGCTCCAGTAGATGCTTAGACAATTCTTCTCTCTTTTCATACCCCGTTTGCACTGGCATCGGTGCAGAGGGCTAGACAGCAGGGCCGTCACGGCGTTCTCGCAGTGGTTGCGTGCCCCCGGACCCAGCTTCACGCTTCCGCCGCCTGCGACACACTGCCGCAGTGTTCTCAAACGCGGGCTGCATGCCTCGTCGCTGGAGCATGAATCCCCCGCAGTCAGACAGTCCCACCGGCCCCCGGACACCAGCCGCGGCACCCCTGCACAGAACACACACATCTGTCAGGAACACTTTAGAGTAAAGTTCCATTAGATAGCCTTGCAGTTAATGCATTGTAAGGAAAGTTCACCATAAAATGAAACCTCTTTACTCACCCTTAATTTGTTCCAAACCTGTATGAGTTTGTTTTTTCTGATGAATGCAAAAGTAGATATTCTGAAGAATGTTGGTAACCAAACAATTGACGGTAGCCATTCACTTCTATAGTGTGGAAAAAAACTATGAAAGTCAATGGCTACTGTCAACTACAGTAGTTGTTTATCAGAATTCTTCAAAATATCTTGCTAAACAGAGTAATTTCATTTTTGGATGAACAATCCCTTTAACTTATTGCACAATTTATTACACAAGCTTGATTTTGATTGGTCTGTCATTCCCTGATAATGACATCAAATAGTTCCAAGTTTCAACTCAAATCAATATTTCACATCCATGTGATTACTTATTTGGTGAGAAGCCATGTGATAAGTGATATGACTGTACATTATCCCTTAAAATGCAAGATAATTTACATCCAGGTGGTTATTGTAAAATAAACCCATTCAAAGTAATACAAGATCAGTCTAGTTCGCACCAGAGGTCAGATCACCCTGTCAGGGTTTTTTCTGTTACGTATAACAACCAGCTCTTATCTCTTACTTAACTAACAATGAACATTTTATTTGTTACAGCATTTAATAATGTTTACGGCTTCCAACCACGTTCCTGGAGACCCCCCAACACTGCATGTTTTTCATGTCTCCTTAATCAAACATGCCTGAATCAGCTCATCAGCTCATTAGTAGAGACTCCAAGACCTGAAATGGATATGTCAGACAAAGGAGAGATGCAAAACATGCAGTGTTGGGGGTGGGCCTCCAGGAACGTGGTTGTGAACCACTGCCTTAGAAGTTTGGTGTTAGTTCATGTAACATGAAATATAAACAAATGGAACTTTATTGTAGTGTTACTGATCTGTCATTCATAATAAACTGTTATGCAACATTTACTGCTGTAAACAAAAAGCAATATTATTGTATTATTGGGCGACTAAAGGAATAATTTACATGGCTCAACCTATGTCAACCTCATCCACTTTCCCTGCCTTTTCACAGGGGTCAGCAATCTGCAAAGTGTGGAGGAATGAATGACAAACAAACTGAGCGCCATATTTGTTCATCAAAGGACAGTTTTATCCTTCCTGAAAGTGACCTGTATAATCACATGCTACAAAGAAAAACAAAACTGTTCAGTTTTCTGATTTAAAGCATATGAAAATAGCCTCTATTTACATTAGAAGTTAATGGCAGAGAACATTTCTGAAAATGTCCCATAATGCACTGCTGCTTTATCTACAGGGCTATAATTGCATCACAACATCTGTTTAGCTGAAACACCCATGTGAATAATTTCAGGAGGTATCTTCAACAGCGGTCTATACATTTCCCAATACAATGCATGTACAGGCTCATAGTTATTGTTTAGCTTGTAAAGTGTTTGATATATGCAGTAAATATCTTCTGTTGCTGTTTACATAATGAGATCTTAAATATCATGATCTCAGCACTGTTTAAAGGAGCTGAATGTAATAATGATCTCCGCCTCAGACGTCCCACCCACGACTGCCCACCATCTGTGCCCTGACCTTTTGATGCACACAAAACTAGTGAGGATATTTTAAAAGTTTGGATTTTTCCAAGCCAGTCTGTGATTGAAGCTGCCCCAGGAGCTGCTGATATAGTTTTCAGCTATCTTTTAGTCTGTTCTGTGCACCTCTGTTACGATCTGGTTTGGTTCAGCTTCCAAATCGGACCGAAAGAAACTGCAATGGACTGTCAGGACTGCTGAGAAGATTATTGGTGCCCCAGTGCCCACCCTCCAAGACCTGTGCATCTCGAAACAGGCATGAGGAATCACTTCAGACCACACACACACAGGTCACTGCTTCTTTGAACCATTGCAACAAAGAACTGATCACTAGAACATCCAAGCACAAGTTTTTTTTTCCCCCTCAGGCTATCTACCTCATGAACAATTAAAACTGCCTTGTGGTTCTCTCCATACTGCTGCATTTCTACTGTGAACAATATGTCAGTTCAACTCAAATATTTTTTTAACTGTACATATTCTATACCTGTACAACAGTGTGAAAAAGATGTTAACATTAACATACTTTAAAAAGAGTAACCATTATGAAAATAATATATTTTAAAAGGAATATACTGAAGTGCCAACTGAATGTAATGTTTCCAGACACTTAATTGCAATATAATGAAAATGTATTATAGTTTAAATCAAGGGAAGCCAACCCTGCTCCTGGAGAGCTACGTCCTGCAGAGTTCAGCTCCAACCCCAATCAAACACACCTGAACCCCCTAATCAAGATTTTTAGGTTCACTTGAAAATTATAGGCAGGTGGACTAAAGCAAGGATGGAAATAAAAGTCTGCAGGAAGCAAAAGGTAGCTCTCCAGGACAAGGGTTTGGCTATCCTTGATTTATATTTATACTGAATGCAATTAAGTGAACTTGAGACCCACTTAAGTAGGACATATTTATATGTAATTACTTACATTGTCTTTGAAATATGGTTTAAGTGTTTGCAGAATAAAATGGTCATGTTTGTGTTACGTTAATGTATTTTAATGCTATTTGTATTGAAACTTGTACTATGTATTAAATACATGTAAATATAGGCTAGTAACTTACATTTTGCAATGAAGTTGCAGTTTTTTAAATGTAGTAACTTTAGTAGGTTTTTATCAAATTTAAATTATAATCACTTGGGTGAGACTTCAGGTTCATTGGCCGGTAAATAACAAAATGCAGTAAACGGTAAACATTTGCACCACAAACCAGTGTGTTCATAATTAAGATAATACATTAAATGACATGGTAAGACACACACAGCCAAAAATATTTGTACAGCCAAAAATATCTAGACGCGGATGAAACCGGAAGCTAGACCCATAGTATTTACAAATGGCCGTGCCCATATTTACATCAAGAAAAAGGTGGATAGGGAAATAACAAAAAGAACAGGCAGTAAACTGTAAAACTGTGCTACAAACCACTGTGTTTATAATTATGACAATACATTACAATATGGCAAAATATACAAGTCTGCAGTTTTAAGGGGCATAACGAGCAGTTGTGTACAGCTAAAAATAACTGGAAGCAAAAATGACACTGAAGCCAGACACATTAAATTTACAAATGGTCACGCCTGTTTTAAAAAATCTGGTGAATATCAACTAATTATTTAATTATTATATACATTTTATTAATATTAGCTATTATCTACAATAACTTTTTTCCCCAAAAAATACTTTTAAGATTAATGTACAGTACAAATACACATTCAATTTAATTAGGCATACTTTTTCACAACGGCGTGAATTAGTCTATTTTTTTGTCATATTAGGTATTGTTATTTATACTCTTATTTGCTTTGTTTTTCTTGTGGTTTTCCCAGTTTCTGTCACCAAGAGACAAGATGAGACGAGAAGAGAAGAGAGGAGATTTGACATGATGAGGGCAGAGAAGACAGAACGAGATGAGATGAGATGGGATGTGACAAGACAATAAAAGACGGTGGAAGAGAAGACATGAGACGAGAAGAGAGAAGAGACATGATGAGAAAACCTTGCACATCATCTAAGATAAATTCCTAAATGAAGCGAAGTGTGTCGCCACAATAACTAATCTCATTGTGCCTAAAAAGAGACTAATCCAGTGTGGAAGATGAACCTGCTCAATGGATTATGTGATAATCTGATTATTTCTTCATGAAATATTGTATGGGAATGGTTGAAGACTGACAAGCAGCCATTCTGAGAACCTTGCCGCAGTACAGCTGCTACATCAAAGCAGCGGTGCCCAAAGCAATTATGGGAAATCATCTAGTTTGTCAGTCACATTGGTTCCAATACTTTACACCTCCCATCAGTGTGCTAAAATTAAACACCCACTCACTTCAACAGAAGAATACCTACATGGACACACGGAGATAAAAGACACAAATGCTGCCGTAGAGATGGGGTGAGAGGCATTAACATCTGGTAATTAAGTTGATTAACTACAACAATAAAGGCTCTATATGTGTGTGAGAAAGAGGAAGTCTCTATGTTAGAGGTTGAGAGGACGACCAGCGCTCTCAGATCTCACACCCTTGGGTAAGAAACTCACACAGCTCTCGCACACTTCCTTACAATTAGACCTGCATAGAGACCTTGTCGGCACAGAGATGTGCTAATGGTGCTGGTGTGTGAGAGAGAGAAAGCAAGCGCTGTCCCCCAGAGAGATACCGATCTACAATCCTCCGAGATGCCATCACAGAGAACCTCTGTGTCACTCAGCATTTACCAGGCAGCGTACTCCCCTAATCCTAACACACTGATAGTGTGCTTACCTCTGTCACACTGTCTCCCCATCCTATTGTGTGTCACCCTTTATGTCCTCGATGTCCATAGGCAATTCTAGACCCCATTTAGGGGGGTTTCAGCCACACTGGTTTTAATCTAGCCCCTTTTAAAATCTGTCATTATGTGATTTCTTTTCGGCTTGCTTAAAGCAGTGGTTGCTGTGAGCTATTTTAGGGTATTGTGCTCTAAATCCCTCAGCAAAAAAAGACTCTAAAGTTCATTATCCATTGGTCTATTAAGTGGCAGAACCATGTGACTAAATGCTGATATACTTGTTTGTGTAGCAGCCATTACCACCGTCTCGCCTATTTTTAGAAAGTCCCAAATTCATACATTTTATGATGATTATTATTATTGCCCTTTTCTGTTTTGCTAATAATGACTGTATTTAAATAAAGACCAAGTTACTACGAGGAAAAAATTGTTGCACCCATGCGCTTTCCCAGGCTTTCCGAAACTCTGTTAGGACTACTGGGCAAACGTTGCGCCATCTAATTAATATTTATGAGACAGGCTTATACTGTGGCCCTATACACACATTTTCTGCTCTGTCCTAAGTTATTAATCTCCTGATGATTAATTGTGATTTGTTTTAATAGATTTTTTTTTTAAGTCAATATTGTACCTGCAACCTCTTAAGTTTCTATTTTTCTTGGTAAAGGCTATCCTGTCTTATTTTCAATACAAATATTCTTATATCAGGATACATGAAAAGCAAAATGACATTAGATATTAAGATATTTATTTTCTTATTAAATTTATGAAAATTGAGTTTATGCTTAAAATGAGAAGAATATCTGCCAATGGGGGAGGAGCACTTGTTTTCCTTTCGAATTAAGTTTATTTTTCTCTATACCATTGCCATATATATATATATATATATATATATATATATATATTTTTTTTTTTTTTTAACCTAAATGTAATTTTTAAATAAAAATATAAAAACTACTGATATGTAATTTTCCATTTAATTTTAATGTGTCCTGCTTTAAAATGATTTTTCACCTGTTCTGTAAAGCAAGAGAAAAATACTGAGTAATAATTTCACTTTTTGCAATGCAATTAATTTTAATGAACCAGGTTGACAAGGTTTATAATGTGCCCCCTAAACATCCATTTTCATATTGTTCTATTTTAATAGGCCTACATATTATTGTTAATTTTGCACCTGTGATCTGTTATATCTTATTTACCAGATTTGTATATCAGGATGAGACAGACCTTAAAATATATATACCTCTGAGCTAACATCAGATATTTTGACAGAGCACTGAGATTGAAATGAAAAATCGTCTCTGTCTTTATGCCTCCTCACTCTCTTCTTGATTAGCAATGGTGTTTTTTATGCTAAACAAGGGGAATTTGGTTAGGCTGTTTATTGATTGGATAAAGGAATCAAATGAAATGTAGAGGAGCTCATAATGATGGAGCGAGTGGTGCAGAGGAATGCTGATGACTCTCTGCTGTGCTCTGAGGAGCCTAAAGAAACTGCTGTCAGATCAGATCTCGCAGCAGGCCTCAGATGGATCAATCAAGAGTCCAGCCTTTAAATCCGAGTGACTCCCTATTGCACACACTTGCCTGTGTAAATCCAGGAACGTGCACTGCGGGTCTCTCTCAGTCCAGTTTGATTTGTCTCATTGTGACTGAGTTGCGTCAGTCGCACAGTCTTGTCATCGTGTAGCCTTGAAACACTAATTGGAGTCACACACCCCACCCCCGCCACCTCAAATCTGTAATGATTGTTTTTGAATGAAACAGGACCGAACCATAGTGCTTCCACCCACAGCGCTCAGAAGCAGTAACAGATTTTTGTTGTTATAATTAATCAATTATTGTTTAATTATGAGTAATTTAGTCCCATTTGTGGACCAACAAGTGGAACAAGCAGGTTTGCATGCTGACCTTACAAAACTTTAAAGTTGTATTTAATCAATTACTTTTAACAGGCACCTAATGGGGCAGTTAACCCTAAAAATGCAAATTCTTTAGGCCTCTAAATATCAGCTTGTTCATAACTTTGCTGAGTAACCTGTTGTACACAATCTACTAGCTGTCTTTTGTCGTGTCACTGATAATTTATACTTTTTAGCAAGTCAAAGTCCTCTTAGTATAATTGTAAAACACCCCTTTAAATTGTGGTACGTCTTTTTGCTGAGATTTTTTTTTTGTAAATGTAAGAACAACTCATATAGATCAAGAATATTTACTGTATTGAAGCAACTTGGGTTTACTTAATTATAAAATTGTGTTAAAATGTAAATATCTGATACATCAGGCTTTTGAGGAACAATAATTTGTACATCTCTCAATCATCAGGGTATTGCATTTAATTAAAAAGTTTTGCCCCTAAAATAAAAAATACAAAGCTTTGATTTTAAAACTAAGCACTGAAGTATTGTCTTATACTAAGATATAGAGTGACAACTAATTTTTATATGCATTTTATGCAACATGGTCTCATAAACATGTACCTCTGTGCATTTTTTGTGCAACACCGTTTTTATGTGACTTACTGCATGTTTTGCTGCAGTTTCAAAGAGAAATGTCCACTAAATGGTGCTAAAACACAGTTTCAATACGTGAACCCTGGCATATTTTTATTACGTTGATATGGATATGTATTTCTGTATTTTTATTAGGTTAAATATCCAGGGACTGTCGCTAAAAGCTAATGATAATCGTGTTGGAAATATGCCCTACACCAAATCCAACCTACCTGATAGTGTTAACAAATGCAAAACTGATATAAAAACGCATTTGTTGATGCAATCGTGCCATTTCAGCTACCATTTCTCTCCTCCTCACCTCTCAAGTACGTCTCTGTACTCTGTGTGGTAGTAAACAAACCTACTGTCTATGATAACTCATAGAATGAAGCTGGATATATGTGATGCTAACATTCAAAAGCATCAGTTTTCAAATATCCCAGCATAGTGGGGCAAAAAAGTATTTAGTCAGCCACAAATTGTGCAAGTTCTCCCACTTAAAAAGATGAGAGAGGCCTGTAATTTTCATCAAAGGTCTCTGTAGGTCATTCACTAGGTCCCCTCGTGCGGTTTGGGGATTTTTGCTCACAGTTCTTGTGATCATTTTGACCCCACGGGGTGAGATCTTGCATGGAGCCCCAGATCGAGGGA